>BPLR01002961.1:0-119626 GCA_021605095.1 Caerostris extrusa
TTTATTAAAGATATTGTCATAAACATCACCAATATCACATGTTCCAGAAAGTAGATAAGAAGTATCAGATCCATTGATTAGTCTGCATCTTTATTAAAGATATTTGCATAATCATCACCATGCTGCAGGTTCAGAAAGTAGATAAGAAGTATCAGATCCATTGATTAGTCTGCATCTTTATTAAAGATATTTGCATAATCATCACCATGTTGCAGGATCCAGAAAGCAGATAAGAAATATCAGATCCATTGATTAGTCTGCATCTTTATTAAAGATATTTGCATAATCATCACCATGTTGCAGGATCCAGAAAGCAGATAAGAAATATCAGATCCATTGATTAGTCTGCATCTTTATTAAAGATATTTGCATAATCATCACCATGTTGCAGGATCCAGAAAGCAGATAAGAAATATCAGATCCATTGATTAGTCTGCATCTTTATTAAAGATATTTGCATAATCATCACCATGTTGCAGGATCCAGAAAGCAGATAAGAAATATCAGATCCATTGATTAGTCTGCATCTTTATTAAAGATATTTGCATAATCATCACCATGTTGCAGGATCCAGAAAGCAGATAAGAAATATCAGATCCATTGATTAGTCTGCATCTTTATTAAAGATATTTGCATAATCATCACCATGTTGCAGGATCAGAAAGTAGATAATTAAAGTATCAGATCCATTGATTAGTCTGCATCTTTATTAAAGATATTTGCATAATCATCACCATGTTGCAGGATCCAGAAAGCAGATAAGAAATATCAGATCCATTGATTAGTCTGCATCTTTATTAAAGATATTTGCATAATCATCACCATGTTGCAGGATCCAGAAAGTAGATAAGAAGTATCAGATCCATTGATTAGTCTGCATCTTTATTAAAGATATTTGCATAATCATCACCATGTTGCAGGATCCAGAAAGCAGATAAGAAATATCAGATCCATTGATTAGTCTGCATCTTTATTAAAGATATATTTGCATAATCATCACCATGTTGCAGGATCCAGAAAGCAGATAAGAAATATCAGATCCATTGATTAGTCTGCATCTTTATTAAAGATATTTGCATAATCATCACCATGTTGCAGGATCCAGAAAGCAGATAAGAAATATCAGATCCATTGATTAGTCTGCATCTTTAGCAAAAAGATATTTGTAATCATCACCATGTTGCAGGATCCAGAAAGCAGATAAGAAATATCAGATCCATTGATTAGTCTGCATCTTTATTAAAGATATTTGCATAATCATCACCATGTTGCAGGATCCAGAAAGCAGATAAGAAATATCAGATCCATTGATTAGTCTGCATCTTTATTAAAGATATTTGCATAATCATCACCATGTTGCAGGATCCAGAAAGTAGATAAGAAGTATCAGATCCATTGATTAGTCTGCATGTTTATTAAAGATATTTGCATAATCATCACCATGTTGCAGGATCCAGAAAGCAGATAAGAAATATCAGATCCATTGATTAGTCTGCATCTTTATTAAAGATATTTGCATAATCATCACCATGTTGCAGGATCCAGAAAGCAGATAAGAAATATCAGATCCATTGATTAGTCTGCATCTTTATTAAAGATATTTGCATAATCATCACCATGTTGCAGGTTCCAGAAAGTAGATAAGAAGTATCAGATCCATTGATTAGTCTGCATCTTTATTAAAGATATTTGCATAATCATCACCATGCTGCAGGTTCCAGAAAGTAGATAAGAAGTATCAGATCCATTGATTAGTCTGCATCTTTATTAAAGATATTTGCATAATCATCACCATGTTGCAGGATCCAGAAAGTAGATAAGAAGTATCAGATCCATTGATTAGTCTGCATCTTTATTAAAGATATTTGCATAATCATCACCATGCTGCAGGTTCCAGAAAGTAGATAAGAAGTATCAGATCCATTGATTAGTCTGCATCTTTATTAAAAGATATTTGCATAATCATCACCATGTTGCAGGATCCAGAAAGTAGATAAGAAGTATCAGATCCATTGATTAGTCTGCATCTTTATTAAAGATATTTGCATAATCATCACCATGTTGCAGGATCCAGAAAGCAGATAAGAAATATCAGATCCATTGATTAGTCTGCATCTTTATTAAAGATATTTGCATAATCATCACCATGTTGCAGGTTCCAGAAAGTAGATAAGAAGTATCAGATCCATTGATTAGCCTGCATCTTTATTAAAGATATTTGCATAATCATCACCATGTTGCAGGATCCAGAAAAGTAGATAAGAAATATCAGATCCATTGATTAGTCTGCATCTTTATTAAAGATATTTGCATAATCATCACCATGCTGCAGGTTCCAGAAAGTAGATAAGAAGTATCAGATCCATTGATTAGTCTGCATCTTTATTAAAGATATTTGCATAATCATCACCATGTTGCAGGATCCAGAAAGTAGATAAGAAGTATCAGATCCATTGATTAGTCTGCATCTTTATTAAAGATATTTGCATAATCATCACCATGTTGCAGGATCCAGAAAGCAGATAAGAAATATCAGATCCATTGATTAGTCTGCATCTTTATTAAAGATATTTGCATAATCATCACCATGTTGCAGGTTCCAGAAAGTAGATAAGAAGTATCAGATCCATTGATTAGCCTGCATCTTTATTAAAGATATTTGCATAATCATCACCATGTTGCAGGTTCCAGAAAGTAGATAAGAAGTATCAGATCCATTGATTAGTCTGCATCTTTATTAAAGATATTTGCATAATCATCACCATGTTGCAGGTTCCAGAAAGTAGATAAGAAGTATCATATCCATTGATTAGTCTGCATCTTTATTAAAGATATTTGCATAATCATCACCAATATCACATGTTCCAGAAAGTAGATAAGAAGTATCAGATCCATTGATTAGTCTGCATCTTTATTAAAGATATTTGCATAATCATCACCAATATCACATGTTCCAGAAAGTAGATAAGAAGTATCAGATCCATTGATTAGTCTGCATCTTTATTAAAGATATTTGCATAATCATCACCATGTTGCAGGTTCCAGAAAGTAGATAAGAAGTATTAGATCCATTGATTAGTCTGCATCTTTATTAAAGATATTTGCATAATCATCACCATGTTGCAGGATCAGAAAGCAGATAAAAGTATCAGATCCATTGATTAGTCTGCATCTTTATTAAAGATATTTGCATAATCATCACCAATATCACATGTTCCAGAAAGTAGATAAGAAGTATCAGATCCATTGATTAGTCTGCATCTTTATTAAAGATATTTGCATAATCATCACAAATATCACATGTTCCAGAAAATAGATAAAGCATCAGATCCATTGATTAGTTTGCATCTTTATTAAAGATATTTGCATAATCATCACCATGTTGCAGGTTCCAGAAAGTAGATAAGAAGTATCAGATCCATTGATTAGTCTGCATCTTTATTAAAGATATTTGCATAATCATCACCATGTTGCAGGTTCCAGAAAGTAGATAAGAAGTATCAGATCCATTGATTAGTCTGCATCTTTATTAAAGATATTGTCATAAACATCACCAATATCACATGTTCCAGAAAGTAGATAAGAAGTATCAGATCCATTGATTAGTTTGCATCTTTATTAAAGATATTTGCATAATCATCACCAATATCACATGTTCCAGAAAGTAAATAAGAAGTATCAGATCCATTGATTAGTTTGCATCTTTATTAAAGATATTTGCATAATCATCACCAATATCACATGTTCCAGAAAGTAGATAAGAAGTATCAGATCCATTGATTAGTCTGCATCTTTATTAAAGATATTTTGCATAATCATCACCATGTTGCAGGTTCCAGAAAGTAGATAAGAAGTATCAGATCCACTAATTAGTTTGCATCTTTATTAAAGATATTTGCATAATCATCACCAATATCACATGTTCCAGAAAGTAGATAAGAAGTATCAGATCCATTGATTAGTCTGCATCTTTATTAAAGATATTTGCATAATCATCACCAATATCACATGTTCCAGAAAGTAGATAAGAAGTATCAGATCCATTGATTAGTTTGCATCTTTATTAAAGATATTTGCATAATCATCACCATGTTGCAGGTTCCAGAAAGTATATAAGAAGTATCAGATCCATTGATTAGTCTGCATCTTTATTAAAGATATTTGCATAATCATCACCATGTTGCAGGTTCCAGAAAGTAGATAAGAAGTATCAGATCCATTGATTAGTCTGCATCTTTATTAAAGATATTTGCATAATCATCACCATGTTGCAGGTTCCAGAAAGTAGATAAGAAGTATCAGATCCATTGCTTAGTCTGCATCTTTATTAAAGATATTGTCATAAACATCACCAATATCACATGTTCCAGAAAGTAGATAAGAAGTATCAGATCCATTGATTAGTTTGCATCTTTATTAAAGATATTTGCATAATCATCACCAATATCACATGTTCCAGAAAGTAGATAAGAAGTATCAGATCCATTGATTAGTCTGCATCTTTATTAAAGATATTTGCATAATCATCACCATGTTGCAGGTTCCAGAAAGTAGATAAGAAGTATCAGATCCATTGATTAGTTTGCATCTTTATTAAAGATATTTGCATAATCATCACCAATATCACATGTTCCAGAAAGCAGATAAGAAATATCAGATCCATTGATTAGTCTGCATCTTTATTAAAGATATTTGCATAATCATCACCATGTTGCAGGTTCCAGAAAGTAGATAAGAAGTATCAGATCCATTGATTAGCCTGCATCTTTATTAAAGATATTTGCATAATCATCACCATGTTGCAGGTTCCAGAAAGTAGATAAGAAGTATCAGATCCATTGATTAGCCTGCATCTTTATTAAAGATATTTGCATAATCATCACCATGTTGCAGGTTCCAGAAAATAGATAAGAAGTATCAGATCCATTGATTAGTTTGCATCTTTATTAAAGATATTTGCATAATCATCACCATGTTGCAGGTTCCAGAAAGTATATAAGAAGTATCAGATCCATTGATTAGTCTGCATCTTTATTAAAGATATTTGCATAATCATCACCATGTTGCAGGTTCCAGAAAGTAGATAAGAAGTATCAGATCCATTGATTAGTCTGCATCTTTATTAAAGATATATTTGCATAATCATCACCATGTTGCAGGTTCCAGAAAGTAGATAAGAAGTATCAGATCCATTGATTAGTCTGCATCTTTATTAAAGATATTTGCATAATCATCACCAATATCACATGTTCCAGAAAGTAGATAAGAAGTATCAGATCCATTGATTAGTTTGCATCTTTATTAAAGATATTTGCATAATCATCACCAATATCACATGTTCCAGAAAGTAGATAAGAAGTATCAGATCCATTGATTAGTTTGCATCTTTATTAAAGATATTTGCATAATCATCACCATGTTGCAGGTTCCAGAAAGTAGATAAGAAGTATCAGATCCATTGATTAGTCTGCATCTTTATTAAAGATATTTGCATAATCATCACCAATATCACATGTTCCAGAAAGTAGATAAGAAGTATCAGATCCATTGATTAGTCTGCATCTTTATTAAAGATATTTGCATAATCATCACCAATATCACATGTTCCAGAAAGTAGATAAGAAGTATCAGATCCATTGATTAGTCTGCATCTTTATTAAAGATATTTGCATAATCATCACCAATATCACATGTTCCAGAAAATAGATAAGAAGTATCAGATCCATTGATTAGTCTGCATCTTTATTAAAGATATTTGCATAATCATCACCAATATCACATGTTCCAGAAAGTAGATAAGAAGTATCAGATCCATTGATTAGTTTGCATCTTTATTAAAGATATTTGCATAATCATCACCAATATCACATGTTCCAGAAAGTAGATAAGAAGTATCAGATCCATTGATTAGTCTGCATCTTTATTAAAGATATTTGCATAATCATCACCAATATCACATGTTCCAGAAAGTAGATAAGAAGTATCAGATCCATTGATTAGTTTGCATCTTTTATTAAAGATATTTGCATAATCATCACCAATATCACATGTTCCAGAAAGTAGATAAGAAGTATCAGATCCATTGATTAGTCTGCATCTTTATTAAAGATATTTGCATAATCATCACCAATATCACATGTTCCAGAAAGTAGATAAGAAGTATCAGATCCATTGATTAGTTTGCATCTTTATTAAAGATATTTGCATAAACATCACCAATATCACATGTTCCAGAAAGTAGATAAGAAGTATCAGATCCATTGATTAGTTTGCATCTTTATTAAAGATATTTGCATAATCATCACCAATATCACATGTTCCAGAAAGTAGATAAGAAGTATCAGATCCATTGATTAGTCTGCATCTTTATTAAAGATATTTGCATAATCATCACCAATATCACATGTTCCAGAAAGTAGATAAGAAGTATCAGATCCATTGATTAGTTTGCATCTTTATTAAAGATATTTGCATAAACATCACCAATATCACATGTTCCAGAAAGTAGATAAGAAGTATCAGATCCATTGATTAGTCTGCATCTTTATTAAAGATATTTGCATAATCATCACCAATATCACATGTTCCAGAAAGTAGATAAGAAGTATCAGATCCATTGATTAGTTTGCATCTTTATTAAAGATATTTGCATAATCATCACCAATATCACATGTTCCAGAAAGTAGATAAGAAGTATCAGATCCATTGATTAGTCTGCATCTTTATTAAAGATATTTGCATAATCATCACCAATATCACATGTTCCAGAAAGTAGATAAGAAGTATCAGATCCATTGATTAGTCTGCATCTTTATTAAAGATATTTGCATAATCATCACCAATATCACATGTTCCAGAAAGTAGATTGGAAGTTACCCATTGATTAGTCTACACCCTCATTAAATCCTACTCGATCAGTGTTTGGATTTGCTTTTGTGGCACTTGTAGAAACACTGGGAATCTCAATGGGAATCTACGTTACTGTTAGTGATATCAACAGTGTGCCCTGTATCGTCTAATGCATCCAATGATCGCGTCTGTAATGCTACGGGATGCAATAAATTTTGTAGCCGTGAATACTACCAACACCTGCAATAATTTCTCACCTTCTCCTTTCCGGCAGCGTACTTTGCATGACAGGTGATGCTGTTAAATAATGATTTATTTGAAAAATATTATTATACTCTTCTCTTCGACTTTAAGTTTTCATAAGCATTTTCGCAATTTTCGCCGATGAAGTTGTTTGTGATAGCATGTTTGCTCAACGACAGTTTTTTTTTCTTATCTATGCCCATCGCCAACCTCTCGGTCATTAGTCGACGAGCAGCCCAATACAGTAAAGAAAAACAAAAACAATCACTAGAGCCATTGGCAGTAACACAAAAAAGGGAAACAGTTAAGAACAATAGGGCATAGGATGAGGTGCTCTCCCATCTTGGACAAGCCATGGTCGCAAAGGGGGCAGATATCTGTTGCAGCCAGTCCTATTCTATACAGGTGACTCTTTAAGTAGTCTAAAGCCACGCCGACAGCTCTAGACAAGGAACTGGAAATTCTGGATCTTCTTGAATATCTGGATTTTTACTATCATCCCTCTGCGTTTGCCGTCAATTTCTTTCGCGCCAACTAGCAATAATTTTAGAAATTTTTCGTGATACATTTATAAGTTTTTACCAGATTTTTTTTTTTCTCACGTGGCACAAATAAAATTATTTCTTTTAGAATGATGTCCACTTTTAATTGGAGGGTGCGATGTCTATAATAAGTGTTGAAGTAATTAAATAAATAAAAACAGAGATTATAAGCGTGTAAAAACTAGAAATTATGTAATGGAGCTTTATGATACTCAACCGAATCATTATCATAAATAGTCAATGCTATAAAGTAAATAATAAGAATTATATGATGCATGAATGTATTTGAATAATTTATTGCAATGTGTAAAATATCCTCGCCTTTTCAATCTATTTCGGTATACTGAAAAATTAAATTAAAAATTAATAAAATATCATTAATCAAAATCTACTTAAAATTCTATTGGTATTACAAAAATGACTGTTTATTTAAAGCAGGGGTGGCCCACCCGTGGCCGCTTGAACATAAATTTCCGTACCGTGAGATTTAGCAAGCTTTTACAAAATATATTTAATTTATAATGGCCAAAGTAGTGAAAACCAATGTAATAAAAAAAAAAAAAAAATTACGCGTGCATCCCTATATTCAAAAATTAGCTGTCGAAATTATGAGAAAAATTAACTTCGATTTTAAAATAATATTCTTGCGAATATAGGACAGATATTGCCTGTTTATTTATGAGTTCGCAGAATAATTAAATTATATTCTGCGAACTCATGATGCTCACGCGTCTTGGAACATCTAATATAACAGATTCTATGTTTCACTATTGTGTTAAGTGGTTTCATTGATGCAGTCGCCATTCCTAGCAGAGTAAACCAGAGTCTTAGTTCAAATTGTTAGCACTTTTTGTTCAACTTACACCTGTGAATCTTCTTTTTCTAAAATGAAATCGACTAAACCCAATTTAGGCTCAAACATAACAGAAGCTAACCTGCAACACCCATTACGATGCGCAAATATCCAAATTGTGATCGATTTGCAAAGGCTAAGTGAAAGGATGGAGAAACAAATAGTGCACTAGTAGAATAAATATTTTTTAATGATTTCGTTTATATTTCATTTTTAATGTTATATATTTCATTATAAAGTGCGTTCAGTATCGTTACTATTATATTATATACGTTTACATGTAATAATAATAATAAACTCAAAAATAATAACTGATTATGTTTCAATTTTTCACTCCAAAAAAAATGCTTATAGGGGTCTAAATCTATATGGGGATATGGGCCTATATGAAAATATATAATTTTATATGTGGCCCGCAGAGTTATGAGGGATTTTCGAAGTCTTTACTCAATTTTTACTTCGATATAATGAAAAATTAAATAAAAATTAATTAAATGTACTTAAAACACTATTGGTATTACAAAATATGACTGTTTATTTAAAGAAACTATTTATATAATTAATAATCTTCATAATTTCTTCCTCTTTTTTAAAGTCATAGGATGCCTTTACTTCTTGGGTAAATCTTTCTAAGTACCTTAATCATATTGGGCAATGCTTTCGTATACTATGTAATCAAACTTTTGCGAAATCAATGATTCTTGTAGGCACATTTAATTAAAATAATTTGGAATTATCTCAAATGATACTTTATCACTCTTAAGGTTGAACTTCGATTCATTCATTACATTGCAACCCTTTAGTGTTTATATAAAATTTAATCGGTTTTGAATCCAAACATGATTGTAACGGAATATTGACAAAATAAACATTGATTACCACAGAAAACCTTTGCCCGATGCGTAAATTGTTGCTAAAACTGGTCTGAAACGCAAATCAGTGCAGTTGTTCCAATGTACAGAAGGTAAATAGTAACGCAATTTTTTTAAAAATATTTTTCAGTTATTATAATGAAATATTAATTTAATATTATCCTCTGAATTTGATATTTTATAATTAATTCTTAAAAAAACATTTTTATTTAAATATTTTCTAACTTTTATGAGTTATAAAGAATCAATAATAGCTTAAAAATTAAAATAATCAAAGTGTAATTTCTAATGTTTTAATATACTAAGTATATGTATACTGCTGCAGATAATATATTATGTTTCAATATGCAATTTATTTCTGGAATTTTTTTTAAGTTAACTAGTTTTATTTGCTGTTTATATGAATTTGAAAGATTTTTCATAAAACGCAAATATAAAAATAAATAATAAAAAGCAAAAGTATAATTTTTTCAGAAAATAATTTCAATCTGCTTGTAAACTTACATCTTGCAAAAAAAATATATATATATATATATATATATATATATATATATATAAAGGGACATTTTTATATTATATATATATATATTATATATTATTCATAGTAGTGAATATATATATATATATATATATATAAAGTGATGATCACAAAAGAAAAAAATTAAGTTATTGGTAAAACTATATTAAGATTCTAAAAATTTGAATTTGTAGAATTTACATTTTGCACATGAAATAAATATATTTTAAATACTGTTTTGTATAGCATTAATAATAGTTCTAAATTTATGTACATATGAAAAAGATAGCCAAATTAGGCAAAGTAGAGTTTAACTAAAATTTTTATTTATCAAGAAAAACTGGTTCATAGTTAAAAAAAGTTTGTTATACTATAATCAATTAAACGATGTTATCGATAATTTATTTTTATTTATTGATTTAAGTATATTTTTCACTGATTTATTTGTTTACTTCATACTAAAACTTATACTCGAAATATGCTTCCATTAGTTTTGATTTATCGACTTGACTGGAGAATTTCGATAATTTTTTTTATTGCCTTGAAAAACTTTAACCAATACGTAACAATCATTATATTGATCTTAAATGAATTACTAATCATACAAGACCTTTAAAATCATTATTACTAGACCTGGTTGCAATATATATACAATAGAACCTTTATAAGTCGAACTTCAAGGGAGTCGCCAAGTAATTTGAGTTATAGAGTTTTCGACTTATGGAGGATTTCGACTTATGTGGATTTTGTAAAGAAATATTCGACTTGTAGAGGTCTAGATTCTTTCTAACTTATTGAGTTAGAGAGGTAAAAATAAATAAAAATTCAAGTTACAGAGGTAATAAACATGTTTAATTGCAACTTAAAAGTTATATTATGCACTACAATAAAAAATAAAAATAATTCCGAAACAACCTTAAAATTAAAAATATTATGTATTAAAAAAACAAAACTACTTCTGATATTTTTTGCAATCTACAACTAAAGATTTGTTTCGCTACAGTTCAAATGAAATTAATAGCAATAATAAGAATTATAATAGAAAATATTTTATAGAATTGGTTATTCTATTTACTGTATACTCATACATTGTTTTCTAAGAAACAAACGTACATTGTCGGCAAATCTTAAAGTCGGTAACTTACTTTTCTTCAGGCTATAGAGGTAATTAGTTTCAAATCATCGAGTTGTAAGATCAAACATTGCTAATGTTCGAGATACAGAGTTCCAATTTTTTTTTCGAGTTACGGAGAGAAAATATGTATACCAAAATGGCTGGTGGGGATTGACTAATTATTTCGACATATAGTTGAAAATTCGAGTAATGGAGGTTTTGGGGCTTGAAGGGAAGGGAACAAAAATTTTTTCGAGTTTTGGAGGTTTTCGACTTATAGAGGTTCGACTTAAAGAGGTTCTACTGTATATATATGCAATATATATATGCATATATATATATATATATACATATATTGCAGCCCGGTCAATAATAATGAGCAAGCGCTCACACATGTATATATATATATGTATTACACATGTATAAAGATTGTATGAGTGAGTGTGCGAGCGTGTCTGTTACAATGTGGCAACTGGGATTCAGATGTGAAGAAATTGGTATCCCATCTTTACGTGATATCTATTTTTTATAATCAGGCAATGATCCCGAGGTTTAATGCACCAATTTTATGTACACAGCTGTTTAAACACGATTACGCCAAAGCTTAATACATGATGTATTATTTGTGAAGTTGGATTAAATATTGTCCCGAGAAATCAATTGTAATATGAATGACTAATTCATAACTGAAGGAACCTAAAGCAGCTATTGCTTCATTTGTTCCTTTGAACAATCTAAAGAAATACGATGAATTTTATACATAAATTAACTATTTAATTAATTTCTAGAGATTATTATAAAATGTTTACAATTTTTGATTCAATTACTTAGATTTTATTTAGATATCTAACCCACTTTTGATAATGAACTAAAGTTAAAAACGAATTTTAAAGTTAAAAAAATTCTACTATTCTAATTTCTTTTAAAATAAGAAGAAAGTTTTTACGTAATTAATGTAATACAGTGCCTTTTCATGATAGCATTTAATACATTTAATGCATTTACAACTTTAGTGATTCAATAAGTAAATTTGCATACATTTTTCTTTAAATTCCATATGTACTAACCACTAAAATGTCCTTAAATGTTTGATTTTAATATTGAAAATATATTATGGTTTAAAAAAAATATTTCAGTGTATTTTAGTCTTTTCCTTCTGTGTTTTTTTTTTTTTTTTTTTTTTCATGATATTATGCTTTAGGAACAGGGCATGTGTGGACGGTGATATGATTGAAGTATCACATCACCGTCTAGTGTTTTTGAAAATGTTTTAATTGAATATAATGTAAATTTCAAAAGAAAATATAATATATGAAAAATAATAATATATTATACAGCGAATTTATCACTTCAGCATTTTTGACTTCGACTTGACTTATCATTTCAACATCACTCCGACATTTTTGAACAAAAATGTTAAATGGTTGATATTTCAACATTATTGTGTACAAACTTAGGTAACTCTGAATCTTAGGGCTTGAATGGCCGAGTGACTAGCGTTCTATCGGTACAGATTTCGGTGCGAATCCCGGCAGTGCCATGGATGTTTGTAGTAGATCGAAATCCACTTTAAACCGTAAGTCCCTGCTTAATAAAATCGTAGAGAGTTGTCTTGAGGTTTAGCCATTCGGCAGCTTCGCGATTCCTCGTTAACGTAGGCTTTTCTGAACCAGGAGGATTAGTAACAACAACAACAGTGAATCTGCCAAAAAATTTTAATAATAAATTGTGTTGTGAAGTATCTGGTAGTACGAAATAAAAAAAAAAACAATGAAAACCTGGAACTTGGTAAATAAGTTAGTTTATTTCAGAAAGTATTATCATCTACCTACTTGAGAAATCTCTTTTGTAAAGAAAGAAATATATATATATACACTGAAGTGACAAATGTCATGGGATACCTCTTAATATCGTGTCGTCCCTCCTTTCGCCCGGCGAAGTGCAGCAACTCGACGTGGCATGGACTCAACAAGTCGTTGGAAGTCTTCTGCAGGAATATTGAGCCATGCTGTCTCGATAGACGTCCATAATTGTGAAAGCGTTGATGGTGCAGGATTTTGGGTACGAACAGACCTCTCGATAATGTCCCATAAATGCTCGATGGGATTCATGTCGGACGATCTAGGTGGCCAGATCCTTCGTTGGAATTGTCCAGAATGTTCTTCAAACCAATCGCGAACAGTTGTGGCCCGGTGACATGGCGCATTGTCATCCATAAAAATCCCGTCGTTGTTTGGGCACATGAAGTCCATGAATGGCTGCAAGTGATCTCAAGTAGCTGAACATAAGCATTTCCAGTCAATGTTCGGTCAGTCGCACCAGAGGACCAAGTCCATGTCATGAAACAACAGCCCACACCAGTACGGAGCCACCACCAGCTTGAACAGTGCCTTGCTGACAGTTTGGGTCCATGGCTTCGTGGGGTCTGCGCCACACTCGAACCCTACCATCAGCTCTTTCCAACTGAAATCGTGACTCATCGGACCAGGCCACGGTTTTCCATTCATCTATGGACCAACCGATATGCTCACGTGCCCACGAGTCGCTGCAAGCGATGTCGTTCTGTCAGTAAAGGCACTCGAGTCGGTCTTCTGCTGGAATAGCCCAAGAAAGCCAAATTTCTCCGCACAGTTCTAACAGACAAGTCCCTTGTACGTCCCATTGATTTCTGCGGTTATTTGACGCAGTGTTGCTTGTCTGTTAGAATTTACGACTCTTTGCAGACGTCGCCGGTCTCGGTCGTTAAGTGCAGGCGGTCGACCACTGCGCTGTCCATGGTGGGATGTTATGCCTGAAATTTCATACTCTCGGCACACTCTTGACACAGTGGATCTGGGAATGTTGAATTCCCTAACGATTTCCGAAATGGCATGACCCATGCGTCTAGCTCCAACTAACATTCCGCGTTCAAAGTCTGTTAATTCCCGTCGTGCGGGAATTAACAGAACTTTGAACGCGGTTTTCAATCACGTCAAAACCTCTTCACATGAATAACTTGAACAGAAATGAAAGCTCTGCGAAAGCACTGCGCATTTATACCTGTTCTACGCGATGCTACTGCCATCTGAAAATTTGCATATTGCTATCCCATGACTTTTGTCACTTCAGTGTATATATATATTTCTTTTTTTTTTTCTAATGTAGCGGGCAACTACTTAGACAGCTTGGTCTTGGATGCCTTAAGGCAAGCGCTGCGCAAACGTTACTCACTTCGCATTACCCAGGGAGCGTGTAACTTCAAGATACGGACGCGGAGTAACAATGCCCCCACAACGCTCTACGATCCTATTAGGACCGGGACCTACCGTTTAAAGTGCATTCCAAACCACTACAAACACCCATGGTACCGCCGGGACTCGAACCCGAAACCTGTGGTACCGAGCGCCAGAGCGCTAGCCACTCGGTCATTCAGGCCCAAAATATATATCATTGGGCCATTCAGGCCCAAATATATATATATAAAGACGAAGGGCGCTTAAAAAAGGCTTTCTAGATTTTCGAATGTCTTGATAAAAATAAGGATGTATTTATGTTTTAACTTTTAGAATATCCAGAAACAACGAAGACGTTTTTAAATTTCAACCCAAAAGTGAAAGTCATGGCGAACTCATAAATTATGTAGCGAAAGTTTTAACGACTCTACCATTTAGGGTCTTAAGATAAGAAAGCAAGGGGTTTGGTTTCGAAATGACATAACAGCTTCCAATAAAGGGGCCATATGTCACTTATGCATGTGTTTGTTTGGGGGGAAAGAGGAAATTTCGAGAAAATTAAAAACATAAAGAAAAGAATTAAACGTGGAATTCGTGCTTATGCTCATTCATGCAATAACAGGATGTGAAACATGTTGTCCAGGAAATATAGAAAGGCTCATCAAAAACACAAAAGAAATGAATAACAACCTGAGGATAGCTTTATCTAGGAATGCTTACCCTCAGAGATTTATAAATCATGTTATATTTGCTCGCTAGATGACTGGCTAAAAATACATCCAGCGACGTATTCCGATAACATGGAGCAGAAATAATAATCTTCTGTTTACAGTCGGTAAGGTATAGGACTGAAGAAAAATAATTTGGCAATGTAGCTTGTTTTATATAGCAAAAATCGAGTCACGAGATGGGACTTCGTACCTGTTAATAATAATAGCGCCTATTTTTAATAATATGGTCAAGTGATTGACTGATCGACTACGATCATTTTGTATAATTTGTATACGTAGAATATCTCAGTGGGGTGATTTATTGCCAGCTGCAGGTGTGTTGATAATTAGCAGCGTGAGAAAATGGAATGGTAGTATGGAAATTGATGGAATGATTTACTATTTTTTCAAGAAATGCAAAGGAAATACTCACAGTGTGTATAATTTGTAGACACACACACACACACACACACACACACACACACACACACACACACACACACACACACACACACACACACACACACACACACACACACACACACACACACATAAACACACACACACACACATAAACATACACACACATAATATATATATGTTTTATCTGTATATGTATAGTGAAATTTAAGATAATTATATATATAGAGTAATAATATAAAAAGTTGAAATTTAAGATAATTAAGATATATTTTAATATATTTTATAATTTTTATATAATTTTTATGATGAAAGTTTGCATTAAATAATTTGTTATAATAAAAGTTATGCATTGTCACAAGAATTCGTTGCATGAGCTGTTTTTTAACCTTGATCCTTTCCCTGTTATTCTCTTTTGAAAACTTTATTTTTTTGTAGGACACCTTGTAAACATTGTTCTACAAAAATATACTTTATTACAGTTAAAAGATAAATTCCAATACTTTTAACGACTTTGGTGTCGCCAATGTCTAATCGCCAAGAATTTCATTAAGCTTATTTAATGTCAAATTAAATGTTAACATTCATTTAAGTTATATAATTGTTTAATGCATTTTAATATTGAGAAGCGCATGTGATCTATTTATGATTCCCCGTTTAATAATTAAAATGTTGTAACAATAATTTTGAAAAATTATGTAAATTTGCAATGAAATTTTCTTTTGCATTAGTAATATTTTTATTGGATTACTCATATTTATATGAATTTTTCAATTACAATATTGTAATGAGAATTACCAAAAATTTTAATGTCGTTATGTATAAATATTGAAGGGGACCTGATGATCGAGTGCCTAGCTCTCTGGCGTTCAATGTCATAGGTTTCAGATTCAAGTCACGGCGGTGCCATGGATGTTTGTAGATGTTCGGAATCCCCTTTAAACCGTAGGGCCATGTCTAATATGACTGTAGAGCGTTGGGCGTAGGACTTGACAGCCCTACACCTTAAAAAAAAAACAACTTCTATCTTGAAATCTGCCAGTAGGCAGATGTCCTTGGCCCACCATGGAGTTGTTGCGCCAATGATGATTAAATAAATATTGATATCTAATTTTTAAATACCCGATGTTTTAACCTAAGGTCACACCTCTAGAACCATAGATATATAACAGTTTCAAAGTTATCGAGGGTGCACCAAAGGAGGTACCGCCTACGTTTCAACAACATTTTATCATAACAGTTTATATCAGCATTTTATCATATCGCCAGTCCTTGGCGAATAAAATTTATACAGCAAGGTGATCTGATGACCAATTGGCTAGCTCTCTGACCTTTGGTATCACAGGCTTCCGTTTCAAATCCTGGCTGTGGCATGGACGTTTGTTGGTGGTTCGAATCCCCATAAAAATGTAAGTCCCGGTCTAATTAGCCTAAAGTGTGCATAGAATGACCGTAGAGCGACAAACCTTGGCATAAACTCAGTCAAATACAAAGGGCATCTTTTTTACCATTGAAAATATCAACGAAAATAAAATTTTTTTATTAAATATCAAAGTTAAATTGAACTTTTCATTTTATTTTACTGAACATCGACAGTTACATAAGCTTAAACAGCTTTCATAAACGACTATCTCGAGTAAATATGTTTTTAGTAGAGCACTAAAACGTTATTTCTGAGTTTACTCTGAAGGCTGCTTTGTCTTGAAAGTATTGTGAACAAAATAGACTTTTGAAAATTTAAGTTTTGACGTCCGTCGCGTGATTCATGTAGTGCGGTTAAAACATGAAGGACATGAAGGTTTCCTTCGGCAGAAATCGAATAACTAAAGCAAACAAAGCACAGCTGCAAAGGAAGGCCATAAAATACAATTTCTTATTCCTTAAGCAAATAATTGGCTCCAATCCTAAAATTTTTATGGTGGAAGCTACGAACTGGTTTTGGTGTATAAACCCATGTATCACGGGATTTATTGTTTAATATTACATACTTCCGATGCGTAATCAAAGATTTTAATGTGGTGTCACAGCAAGTATTTCATAAAATTCTCAATATTTTTTTCTAACCTTTTCATTACATGTATTTATTAGTGCCTCTTAAAGTTGGACGAAAATCTTTTACGCATGGGCAGTGACAAACTGAGCGCAAACGCACCAGAAAAGTAAATATTTTTGCTATAGTCCAATATATTTCTCTGTTGGTACTAAACTACTCTTTGCATTTTCACCTCGGCATCTATCAATGGCAGACGGACTGATTCAATTATCCATGCTATAATCTGTTATTATCTTTAATTATATGGGCATTAGAACAAATTTCAAACTAGACTGAAAATCACAATGGATTTCGAAGACATTCTGAAAGATGTTGGTGGGTTTGGAGTCTACCAGAAAGTCTTGGTGGCAGCCTTTCTGATACCCACTTTCATTGTCATTCCCTGGTTCTCCATGAACTCCATCTTCATCAACAACAGTCCTGACCATTGGTGCAACGTGCCAGAGGTGGTCAATTCAAACCTGTCTATCGAGACTCAAAAGTACCTCGTACGACCTGTGGAGGACAAGTTTTGCACCATGTATGATGTGGATTACAGTGAGTTATTGAGCTCCGGAAACATAACTGTCAATCAGACATGGCCTACCAAAGAGTGTGATCATGGGTGGCAGTTTGATAGGACAAATTACGATGCGACTTCAGTTACCAGGGTAAGTAGAATGCATTTTTGTATTAATTACCATAGAAATTAAAAAAAAAAGGAATCTGTTTATCTTTTTCCCAGGTACAGTGAGTTTCGACATTTTGCAGATTGTAATTATCATTCTAAAAGTCAATTGTGGCTAACCCGCTGCCCGTTTTGAAAATTTTTCTGGCCAGTGAGATTTATCACACTTTTGTAAAAATATATTTATTTTATAATTGGCCAAAGTAGTGAAAACCAATGCATTAAAAAAATAAATATAAACTATATATTCTTTAATCATATAATCATATATTATGTAACCATATAACCATATATTGTGCAACCATATATTCAAAAATTAACTGCTGAAATTATGAGAAAAAATTCATTTTGATTTTAAAATAATATTCTCGCGAATATAGGACAGATATTGTCTGTTTTATTTATGAGTTTGCAGAATAATTAAATTATATTCTGTGAACTCATGACGAGCGGAGAAACAAATATCGCAGTAGTAAAATAAATATTTTTTAATGATTTCATTTTTCTGTTATATATTTCTTTTACAATGTGCATTTTATAATTATTATTATATTATCTATGTTTACGTGTAAGAATAATAGTAAACACAAAAATAATAGCTCATTATGTTTCAATTTTCACTCCAAAAAATGTCTATAGTGGGTCTAAATCTAATATGGGGATATGTAATTTTATATGCGGCCTTCGGAGTTATGATGCATTTACAAAGTGGCCCGCAAGATCATTTGGGTTGGCCACCCCTGGTCTAAGTCATTGTAGATTTCATTTGATTAAATATTTTATGAATAAATAATGTTGATGGAATAACAAATGAAGAGTTGAATTTGCATTTTTCTGGTTAAAACACTCATTCTCAATTAGATTTTTATTTTAGACACACGTCGGGGTGATTTTAAATATTAGGTCCCAATCCAAATAAACATTTTGCATGAAGCATTTATAAAATCGTTAAAGCACTTAAATTGATAAAAAAATTTTCATGTTTTTTTAATTATTTCATTAATAGATATATTTTTAGTTTTAGACACCTCTATCATTTATTAAGGTCAACAGAATAAGCGTTTATATAATATTTTTATTTAGTTTCCAAATGCATTTATACTGCTACTATGCTACTAAATTAAACATGTATTTGCATGAAATACAAATTTCTTTTTGTTACCCTAAATCATAATTGCATAATTATAAGAAATGCTTATCATAATAATAATAATTAAATGGCGGGGAGTCAGCATTTTCAATACATTATAAATTCAGAATATAAAAATCAAACATATTTTATTTCATGCATTTTCTTTTAACCTTGTGAAAGGAATCCTTTTCGTAATTATCCTTAAGGCAACTTCGTTGCCAAATCGTTTACTGCATGAATATTAACATTCATTAATTTTCATTAATCAGTTATGAAATAATCTCTGTTTGAAAACAGATGTTTCATGAATTAGCAGCAGTGCCTGAATGGTCGAGTGGCTAGCTGCTGTGGAGCTCGGTCCCGCAGGGTTCGAGTCCCGGCGGTGCCTTGGTTGTTTGTAGTGGTTCGGAATCCACTTTAAAAGTAGGTTCCGGTCTAATAGATCGTAGAGCGTTGCGGGGGCATTGTTACTCCGCGTCCGTGGCTTATCTTCAAGTTACACGCGCCCCCTTGGGTAATACAAAGTGAGTACGTCTGGCAGCACTTGCCTTAAGTCATCTAAGACCAAGCTGTCTGTGTTTGCCAGCTGCATTAGAAAGAAAAAAAAAATGAATTGACAGCATTTAATACTTTAGTTACTTTGAATTAGTGTTTAAATACGACTCATTATAAATTTAAATAAACTTAGTAAATTAAAACATTAATTCATTAAATAATCAGTTAAACAAATATTAGAATTTGCATTTGTTTTAATTCATCTCTTTATCGTCATTTTTTGAAAAATTATGATATTTTTTAAATTTAACTTTTTATAAATTTATTAAGCAAACAAAGTGGCTTGAATTTCTTTAATCTTAGGTTTGTTTTTATAAAGTTGTTTATTTTTCAATTCAAAATTTTAATGAAAATATTTGTTTATGTAAGAATTTCATTAATATGTCAAAATGCTACAGTTACATACTTTTTATAGTTAAATTAACAAAATTAAAATTACCTTATTTATTTTTTAACATTATCGTTTTTTGAAAATATTATTGATCTAATTGAATTTCAGGTGTATAGATTTATAAACTTAATAACCGTAATTATTTCTAGTAGTTAATAATCATAATTAATTAACTATTTTAATTCAAATATGCTCATTACGTTTTATTTATCGATAATTTTTTGCACTTCCTAATTTTTATTCAAATTATTTTAGTTAATTTTATCAAAATCAATAATTTATAATTTTTTTTTTTACGGTTTTATGATATGAAATTTCAATTATAGATATAGTAGATTTTTACTTTAGGAAAAATTTTTGTTGTTATTAGGAATTTTAATACAGATATAATTTGATTCAAACTTAACAAAAAGTGAAATAAAGTTTTAAAAAGATTTAAGATAAAAATTTTAAATGATTAATCCTTTGGTTGCAAATACAAGTAACAGTAGATAAACAAAATTACTAAAAAAAAAAAATAATAATAATAAAATGAATAAATAAATAAAAAAAAGGTTGTTTTTTTAATCATTCCTTATGTTAAAGAAGTAATATTTAAATATTAATTAGGAACGTTACTAATGGTAACAACTAATTAAAATTGCTAATAAATATAAATATATCTATGCTTGTGGGCCTGATGGCCGAGCGGTTAGTACTCTGGCGGTACCACAGGTTTTGGGTTCGAATCCCGGCCGTGTCATGGATGTTTGCGGTGATTCGGAACCTATTTTAAACCGTAGGTACCTATCTAATAGGATCGTTGTGTGGGGTAGTGTTACTCGCGTCTGTAGCAGCTATCTTCGAGCGACACGTACCCCTTAGGTAGTGCTAAAGGAGTAACAGCGGTGCAGCCCTTGTTTATGGCATGAAGTTTTGCCTCTGTATTGCTGGCTGCATTAGAACAACAAAAATATTTATGCTTGTAAATCCTTTTTATTTGATTTTAAAGATAAGCAATACCTTTTATTATTATGAAAAATGTCTTGTTTGTTATTTGTTTTTGCTTCGTAGAACGACAAAAGGCAAAAAGATTATTAAATAAAAAATATATGAGCAATTGTAGTATTTCAAAAGCATTTTTTGTTGCTGTAAATTATTTTTGTATGATTACAACAGTTATAAATTATATTTTTAGGAGAAACTGGAAGTTTCGTTGGAAAAATAAAACTACAATTCTTAGACGCTACCATACTATCGAGATTTACAATCTATAGAAATTTAGAAAAGGGTTAAAAATGTTTTTATTATCTAAATTATTGTGTGTAGTATTTGGATCTAGATAAAAAAAAAAAAGACAGGGAAACCAGATAAAAAAAAAAGAAGCCAGACCCTTTAATCTTTTATGACAGTGAAACCATTTGTTGAAGAAAGTTCATAAACCTTTCATGCAAATGAATTACAAAAATCGCAATGCATTACGAAAAATGCAACCAACGAATTACTTATGTCGGAATAATTGTTTATTTATGCAACGTGTATATTATCTAGATGCTTATTTTAGATAAATGCATACATATACATGTGCTTAAATTTGAGTGTGTGTATTTTAGGATGATTATGTTATGTTTACTAGGACTATGATGTGTATGTCCACTACGGATTGCCAAATCTTTCAATCAGTCATCATGAAATTTTAACCACTTGTTATTTACATCACAAATTGCTTAGAGTTCAATTTTTGAATCAAATAAAACAGTAAACCACTACAACTATGTGTGTATGTTCGCTATGGATTGCCACACTCTTCAGTTAAGCATCCTGTAATTTTAACCACGTGTTATTTACGTCACTGTTACTTAGCGTTCCCCCAATTTTTTTTTTAATCAAATAAAAATAGTAAACCACCACAACCGTATGCCTTCAAAGTGGAGATTTTACCTTATTAGCTGGCCTGTGATTAGCCAATAGAAAAGCACTTCTTTAAATTCTTAGCTGATCTGTGATAATAATGGTTATTATTTACGCCGAAAGTTTGTGACATATGCACGTTAATTCTGAGGATTTGATGTCATTGTTATTAAAGTTTTTGGGAAATTTGATGACCAATAATTGTTACAACTTAATTGTCGGAACTTGTAATAACTGCTCAAACTTATTGACCTTAAATATAACAAAGTATTTAAAATTTATAACCAGTTAAAATACTACATTCTTCAATTATAATAAATTATAAACTTTATTTGAAAACTAAATTTATTAATTAAATTTTGAATTAATTAATAACATTGAAAAAGTTGCAAAAAATGAGCTTGAATTTTGAGATGGGGGTATTAAATAAAAATAAGGGTTCGATGAAAGAAAAGAAGAGAAGAGAAGAAAATTTAGAGAAACTATTCAAAAGATGCTATTAATGATTCTGATAGCAAAATCAGATCCCTACAGTTAATCCTGTAATAAAAGTTTAAAGGTTATTATAAAAGTTTCTAATTGCTTTTCCTTCTTCAGATTTAGAAGAAGTGGGAATAACAAATGCATTATCAAGGGAAAAAAAGAATGAAAAAAAACCGACTGGAAATAGGAATCGGGATAGTTTAAGAATATTGCTGACAAAAATAGAGTAGTTTATTTATAACAGAGCATTGGGTTTATTCTTCTCATAAGGATTATTTTAATGTAATTCATAATTTTTTTTATTATCTTTCGTTTATCTTACTTTTCTATGTGTAATGCGAAAGTTGTTGGTGTTGATTTTAATAGATAATTTCATAATTTCAAACTTCAAGGTGTAATTTTACATTTTTATTTTTATTACATTATTAAGACTTAGGTAAACATATAGATGCATAAAATAACATAAATGTTTTACTAGATCTTTCTGTTAGTTCATTTAAAGGAGGTAAATTTCAGAAGGTCTGCAATGGTCCATACTAGACCTATAACCGCTTCAAGACGAGAGCCACTTTCAGATTCATGGAAACACTTTAATTTTTTGATTACAAGCATTATATATATATATATAGAACTCTATTTATATTATTTTATTTTTATTATTCACAAAAAAATTAAAATTAAAGATGTCATATCGATCTACGAAAGGTCGACATACAATACAATAGCTAATTTCATGAGGTCTCATTATCCATGACACTGATAAGCTGCTGTTATATTTGAGTGGCAAGTTGTTCTATTGAGTACAAAACGCTAATTGCATGCAATATAAATATACACGATACTGCTTATTTGATGTTACATGTGAGTGATAGGTTGTTATTATGTACTTGTTAAAGAATATACATTCCTTTCTCATGGGAATAGAAATGCTATATCTCTTCCCGTGGAAAGATGCTACAAGGTCGCAGAGTAATTTTTTTTCATAAAAGGGTAGGTAGGACAAATAAGTTGGGAACCCCTGCCTTATAGAAAAGCATTCCTCTTCTCCTTATTTATTGTGGCTGTAAAAGAAGGATATTGATCCTTCTATCCATAGTACATTCTTTATAATGCTAAATATGCTAAAAATCTGCCATACCAGTTACAAATAAAAGAGCTCAACATTAAATTAATAAATACAAATGCAATTTTAAACAAAACTATGCTTGTTCAGGTTTGAAATTTGAATTCAATAACATTATATGCTACAATTTTTTATATTAATACTAAAAATGCTAAAAGGTTTTGTTAAATCGAATTTCTTTTAGGTCCAAAGTTGTTTCATAAATATTTTTGTTTCCTGCACATTTCTTTAAAACTTTAATTTCGTGTTATTTTTTTATCTGTGTTCCTTTCATTACTACAAGTTTTATGTTTTGTATATATTTACTGTTAAGTGTTTGAGATAAACATGTGTTGTAACTGTGTGAAACTTCATCCCTCTGTTTATGTCTGTGTTTATAGCAATTACAATCAATCCCTTAGAGATAAGATTAACATAGGATTACCATTTCCAGTGGAATATGGTGTGTGAGGATGGCCACTTCAGCAGTCTGGTTCTCAGTCTCATCTTCATTGGGGATGTCATTGGCACTCCCCTCTACGGATTCCTGTCAGACAAGTAAGTAAAGCACGCATAGAAGTTCATTGAAAAAGATATCCATTATTTCAAATTAAAACGGTAAAATTTTATTTTTATTAAAAAATGCAGAAAATAATAAAAGTCTTATATATAACACTTGTTTCAATATGATATCCGCTCGTTTTCACTGACATCTAAACAGTATTCTCTTCACTGCAAGTATACTGGATTCAGTAATTACAGACTTTTTGCGTCTTTTTGATTGAAAGGGAGAGGGTTTCAAGTATATAATCTACACTAAGAGGATCACGAATGATTAGGTGACAGGTTTGACGATTCGTGATCCTCAAAGGTCTGATTATAGGTTTTATGTCATTTAAAGGTTTGATGCTGTTATCCAGATTGTATAACTCTGATATAATTCAGAGTACGCACGTATACCGAAAGAGAAGTTCATATTTGCAACATGTTAGTGTTGTAGTCTCTCCATTCCAGGTATACTGGCTTCAGTAGTCACAGATTTTCTGCGTCTTTTGATTGAAAGGAAGAGATATATAATCTACACTGTTTCAAGAACATTATCTACACTAAGAGATCACGAATCTACAACATTTAAATATTTGACGCTGAGTGTTGTAGTCTCTCCATTCCAGGTATTCTAAATTCAGTAAATACAGACTTTCTGAGCCTTTTGATTGTTAGGTAGAGGGTTTCAAGAACATTATCTACACTAAGAGGATCACGAATCTACATCATTTACAGGGTAAATGCTGCTATCCAGACTGAATAACTCCTGACATAAATGTAGTTGTACTGAAAGGAAAGTCCATATTTGAAGCAAATTAAGTGTTGTAAGTCTCTCCATTCCAGGTATACTGGATTCAGTAGTTCTAGACTTTTTGCACCTTTGATTGTGAGAAAGAGAATTTCAAGAACATTATCTATAGTACATTAAGATAATCACAAATCTGCATCATTTACAGGGTGGATGCTGCTATCCAGACAGTATAAACCTGATATAATTCAGTGTACTTGTACCGAAAGGGAAGTTCATATTTGAAACAAATTAAGTGTTGTAAGTCTCTCCAATCCAGGTACACTGGATTCAGTAGTTATAGACTTTCTGTGCTTTTTGATTGTAAGGAAGAGTGTTTCAAGAACATTATTGACACTAAGAGGATCACGAATCTACATCATTTACAGCTTCTTGGATGCTGTTATCCAGATTGTATAACTCCTGATATAATTCAGTACACCTGTACAGGAAGGAAAGTTCATATTAGAAACATACTAAGCGTTGTAAGTCTCTCCATGCAGGGTATACTGGTTCAGTAATTAGAGACTTTCTGCGCCTTTTGATTGAAAAAGGGAGGGTTTCAAGTATATAATCTACACTAAGAGGATCAAGAATCATTTAAAGGTTTGATGCTGTTATCCAGATTGTATAACCCTTTATATAATTCAGTGTACCTATACCGAAAGGAAAGTTCATATTTGAAACATATTGGTGTTGTAATATGTTTCAAATATGAACTTTATTATTTTGAACGATTTTTTGAAATCATGGACATTATTTTTTTATTCTCTGGTAAATTTATTGATTTCACATTTTTTTTCTTTGATTTTGAAATCATGGACATAATGCAAATTTCGATTTGCTATCAATTATTTTAATGGTAAATTTATTTTTGATTTCACAATTTTTTCAGCGATAATTAAAGTTTTTATGTTAATTATTTCTGTAGAAAACTGGAGAGTTATTTTTATTATAATTTTAGGCCATTATTAATGCAAATGGTCGATTTCAAGGCTGTCAATATATTTTAATGTTAAATTCGAATACCAAGTAATAATATTTTTTTTAAACTTTAAATGCAATTATTATTTATCAGTGATAATTAGAGTTTTTATGCTAATTTGTATTTATGATATTCCCATGTACTATATCACTTTTTGTATAGCTCTTTACTGATGAAATACTCTGTTATTCAACAGATGGGGTCGAAAGCCGACTTTTCTGTTCATGGCTTTCGTGCTCGCTGTGTCTGAAATTGGATCCACTCTAAGTCCAGATTTTACTTTATTCCTCGTATTAAGGACCCTCAACGGTGCTTGTATGTCTACGGTGTACAGTGTCGGTTACATCATACGTAAGTATGAAAAAATTTGTTAACGATGATTGTTATAGCCTAGGAATATAACACATAGCACTAGTGAACTGTATAAAAAACACGTTCTCTTTATTCCAAAATCAAACACACACTGCCGATGTTACATTTCTCTCTCTCTAAGGCAGCTCACCCCACCCAGACACCCCACACATACAGGGTGTTTACATTATCGGGCGCTGACTTTCCTTATGCACGTGGGGGGCTATTTATCCCTGAGGCAACAATAATTTTAACAATCAGACAAAGTTTCTATTACCTAAAAGTCCATATACCCATAACGTTACTAATAATTTTTAACAAATTGAAGCACATATTTATATTAAAAGTGAAAATATAGTCCAATTCGTGTTTTACAAATATTGTTACACTACCAACTTATAGCATTAATATTAATTCTGTTAACTTGCTTATAAAAATGTCATTTTTCCGAGTGGTCGCTGTTCTTAGATTTGATATTGTTTGTCGCTCTACCGTCCTTTTGTACACACACTTTAGGCTAATTACACCGGGATCTACAGTTTAACGTGGATTCTGAACCACTCACAAACATCCATGCCACTGCCAGGATTCAAACTTGAAGCATGTACTGTCGTTAGAGGATAGGAGTTTAATAGCCAAAATTATTTCAAAACTTCGTTTTAAGTTTCCCGTGCACTGACGACATATTTATTTGGTGATTAAATAGTTCTGAAAAAAAATGATCTGATTAAATAGTTCTTTTACTGCTTGCTAAACGCGCATTAGGTTACTATCATACAGTATTAGTTATCAGAATATTCTTATCGTGCGATATTTTTTTTTTTTTTCAATTTCTCTAATAAAAAAAAATTCTATTCCATTAACATAATGTCATTTAAGCTACAATAACAAAAAAAAAAAAAAAAAGAAAGAAAAGAAAGGAAAGCAATACGAACTTTACTTTTTGCAGACAAGTTGTCTGTTAAATAATCACTGGTGCGAACGAACAGGTTTGAATATGTACATTTCATTCTCACGGACATTTCTCTCTCTATTACATACTGCCTTTCTCTCTCTATTAAAACAACTTCGCTTCCCTCAAAATAGAACGCGTTACATCCGTTTAGTTAACTCAACTAAATAATCATTAATGCAAAGGTGTATACACTGCTAAAAAAATTAAAGGATGTTGAGGTTTTTGATAAATATTGCAAGATAAATTAAGAGTTGTGGTGGCGAATACAGACATAGGGTGCTATAAAAAATGAAATCACACATAGATGAAAGATTTGGTTTGGTTTGTCGCTTTACGGTAATTTTGGGCACACTTTGGGTTAATTAGACAGGAACGTAGAGTTCAGCACGGATTCCGAACCACTAACAAACAACCATGGCACCTCCAGAATTCGAACCTGAAGCCTGTGGTACCAAATTCAAGAGCACTAGCCAATTGGCCATCAGACCCCCGTAGGTAGAAGAAAAAAAATGTGTCAAGTTTAGGATTTTTTTATCGTACAAAACGTAACACATGCAATTTGTGTACTTAGAAAACTAACCGAAAAATCTGTTATTTTGTGACAGAACATCCGGAAGCAATTTAAGGCAGAACAATTTAATATAGGTATGAATTCTCCTGACGGACAAGAATGTTGAACATCTGTTAGGCTTGGAGTCTGTCAGAACATCAATAAGGAACTGGAGTATTCTTTTCCTCATTGATTGACCTCCTACAAACAGGATACTTCTTTACATGAATGCGGGATTGTTTCGAATCTCACGTTTCCTCCAGATGAAAATTAGCCTATTTTCAGGATGGACTCACGAGACTCATCACAGAAAAGGACATTGCTCCATTCTTGCCCTCTCCAATTAGCATACTATCCTGCCCATTCTCTGTGGTAAAGCAAGATGAAATGCTGTTAAAAAACGCATACAATAGGTCTACCAAGCAGACTTACAGTATGGAGTCGATTTTCGATGGCTTGACTCGAAACTGTGATGCCCAGGCGAACGTTTTGGAGAAAGGGTTTCGTTTTGTTCCCTAGTTCATCGTTAGGTTTCTTCTGGCTGTTAGCCTTAAGTATATTGGTCTCCATTTGACATTATTCCTTGTTTATGAAATTGGCCTGTTTTTCGGTGTGCATTTCCAGTTACAAAAAGCGAATCCAGATCCTGAAAATCACATTATGTGATATTCCAATGGATTTCTCATCTACGACTTGCGTTTGACCTGCTGCCGAAGGACCAATAATTCTCCAATCTTCTGATTTGGTTAAATGATTTCCTTCAGACATCCTGACGCAAAGCACTCAAAATAATACTATCATTGTTTCTCCGTTTTCATTAAACACGCGTTTCATTCCGCTGACACATCATTATCGAAGTCATAAAGAGTAATTGAATATCTGCGCCTCTTCTAATGAATTGAAAATTTGCATTTAACACTGTTTTTTTTTTTCTTTGTTCTGATAAAAATCCCGACTATAACATTTTTTAACAGAAAACTTACAATATCCTTTAAATTTCTTGAGCAATGTTTTTTTGAAAACAATGGGCTTCATTTTCGTTACTAAACACAGGACTTTGCAAAAATTACCATTGTGCGGGAGTCCTTCAGTTTAGTTAGGAAATAAATTCCCAACAAGAAATCCAAATATGACAATTCACGTGTTAATTTATATTATTTAATATTTAGCCATGTGTTCAATAAGCGCTGTAAGATTCGAAAGTTGACTGAGAAATTTCAAATTACTATAGTATGCGATTTTATTTTCAACATTCGTTTCTAATGTTGATGTTAAGTGCGTTTTTAATTATAATCAATCGCTATGTATATTTCCCTTTTTCTGAAATTATTCCATGCCATGGAAAGTTGTCAAATAAGTTGTCAATTATAAACAAGTATCAACATTTATAGTACAATGATCTCATAACATTTGAATTTTTAATCATTCGCAAATGCGTGATTAAAAATATTTAATGAAAACATTATCACACAACTATTTGGATAATAGCATATTTTTCATTATTAAAGTACATAAAAATGTCTTGAACCTTACTTTCAGTTTTGGAATTGGTGAATCCAAGTATGCGTGCTCGTATGAACGGCGTTGCGACAACTTCATGGACTGTGGGTCTGTGTCTCCTGCCACTCATAGCATACCTGACAAGACACTGGATTCGACTCAGTATTGTAACATCCTGTACTGCAGCATCACTCTTACTGTACTGGAAGTAAGAAAAAAATCTTCTATTAATATTCTTACCTCTCATGAATTTTACTCATCAAAAAGTTGTTATTGTTTTCAAATGATTTTAGCTTTTAAGTAAGATCATTCATGACTAGAACAGCAAATATGTAACAGATTGTATTAATTAGATTAGACCACGGAGGGCCCATATCACACGAACTTATTTCGTTACCTACAGCATGAAGCAAATCGGTGTTGTCACAAAAACCAATGAGTTTATGATGTATTATAAGTTTATGATCTTCAGAGAGCTTGTTGAGGTTTGGTTTGGTTTGTCCCTCTATGGCAATTTTGAGAAATACTTTAGGCTCATTAGACCGGGATCTATATTTTAACATGGATTTCGAACCACTAACAAACACCCATGCCACTGTCAGGATTTGAACATTAAAGCCTGTGGTGCCAAAGGCCAGAACGCTAACTAGTTGACCATCAAGCCTGAACTTGTTGAGGAGGTACAAAAGTCATGTAACCATAAATTGCACTGTTCGTATTAGTTGCCACGAAATGGGTGATAGAATGTTTCATGCAAATGATCTAAGAAAAAATAAATATTTCATGTGCGTGGAGCGATGAATTAATTATTTGAATGGCAATGGCTGATTACTTTACGTTATATGTAACGAGACAAGTCCGTCTAATAAGGATTTAACGCTACGTATAAATTGTACCACCCCAGCTTGAACCAACTACACATAGTGTGGTATTGTGCTGGTTTGCGCTCCTTCCTTTTTTATTGAGTCAAACGGAAAGACATTCCGGTTTACAAATTTATAGTGTTTTTACATAGTGTAAGCTGGTTTGAAACCTGATGGCTGAGTGATGGCGCTTGATGCCACAGGCTTCTGGTACGAGTCCCGGAAATGCATGCATATTTGTAGTGGTTCAGAATCCACTTTAAACCGTAGGTCAAAGTCTAATATGATTGTTGGGCGTAGGGCTGACAACCCTAACTCGTAAAAAGATAACATCTACTGTCACGAAATCTGTCAGTAGGCAGACGGCCTTGTCCCACTATGGGGCTGTTGTGCCTATGATGATGATAATGATAATGATAATGAGTAAGCTGGTTTGACTTCTCTTGGCAGGTTTCGAAAATTCTACAGACTATTCATCAGGCGAGCTTTCATAATCAAAAAGTTGATGCTATAATTAAAATGGCAACTCATCAAAGAATTTTAAAATTTAATTTTGAAACTTCAAATATAAAAATATATATATATATATATTTGTGGTAAAATTACAAGCAGATTGTTTATGAAACAATATGCAAGAAATAACATAAAAAATTGTAAGAGTACGTGCATTAATAAGTCGAAATCAAATAAAACACTGCAAACGTATATTGGAAAACATTTACGGTTCACATGTAAGCAATAAAAAATGTGCATCTGTAAAATCTGCAAACAAACCGTATCCATACGTTAATTTATTGCGCATTCATAAACTCGTGATAACCGTAAGGCACGTGAACAGATACTTAGACGGAAAACTGAAGATTATTCCTTGCGCGAGAATATGTTTTGCTCACGTGCAGGTAGTATCTCATAAACATAGTAACTGACCTATTACACGTCTAGTAATTTAATTTAGAAAAATATTTTTTATAATAAATGTTACTATTAAAAATACAAATAAATTTTACTAGTAAAATACAAATAAATGTTACTATTAAAAATACAAATAAATTTTACTAGTAAAATACAAATAAATGTTACTATTAAAAATACAAATAAATGTTACTATTAAAAACGTATAAATTGTACAAATAAAAAATACTATTAAAAATACACATAACTTTTACTATTAAAAATACATATAAATTTTACTATTAAAATACATATAAATTTTACTATTAAAAATACATAAAAAAAAATTTTACTATTGAACATGCAATTCTCGAATAAATGTTACTATTAAAAATACATTTCTTGAATAAATGTTGCTATTAAAAATACAATTCTAAAATAAATATTACTATTAAAAAACCATAAAAAAAATTTTACTATTGAACATGCAATTCTCGAATAAATGTTACTATTAAAAATACATTTCTTGAATAAATGTTACTATTAAAAATACAATTCTAAAATAAATATTACTATTAAAAACACGATTCTTGAATGAAAGTTACTATTAAAAAATACATTTCTTGAATAAATGTCACTATTAAAAATACAATTCTAAAATAATTGCTACTGGTAAAAATACAATTCTAGAATAAATGTTATTATTAAAAAACACAATTCTAGAATAAATGTTTAAAAATACAATTCTAGAATAAATGTTATTATTAAAAAACACAATTCTAGAATAAATGTTTAAAAATACAATTCTTGAATAAATGTCACTACTAAAAATACAATTCTAGAATAAATGTTTTATTTTAAAAATAAATAAATTTCCATAACTATTTTGTTTAAGAAACAATACTAAACATAAAATATAGTTTCTGATACGGAAAATAGTCGTCTATATCTATTATTCTGAAAAAATATTTATATTTACTTCATTATAAATAATCAAATGCTCTAATTTTTAAGTGGATTACGAAATATTCTAAAAGTCGATGCCAAAATATATGTCATCAGGCGCCAAAATATTTCGGTGTTTTAATTTAGTGAATGTATTAAAAAAGAGTAAAAAATAATCTTGAAATGTAAAAAAAAATTTTATTATTAAATAAAATTGAAAATAGTTGCTTGTAAAAAAATGGAAATACCTACAACTTCTGGATTATTTAGCATTCAATGCAAAAAGCGAAAATGTTTTTCCTCAGAAATTAATAATTATTATTTTATTTACCACAAAAGCTATTTAGTCAAGAATTAAAAACAAAAATATTCTTTATTCTCGCATATTTCTTGTAAAAAACGTCGTTAATAATTTTTTAATAGATGTAGATTTTCGATTGGAACAAAGGAAAAAAAGAAAAACTCAATTCACGTTGTTTGAATTTTCTTCACAGAATCCTCCCTGAATCTCCAAGTTGGTTGATATCTCAGGAAAGATATGAAGAGGCAGCAGAAATTATGGCGAAAATTAGCAAGACGAACGGAAGGAAAGCTCACGAGGGAAACTTTTTGCTACAGAAAATCCAGGTGAGTTAAATTATCCTGTATTCTCGTCGCTTCAAAATAAGAATTCAAGTTATAGAAATAGGAACATGAAACAAATCAATCTTAAGAATTTGAACTGAACATTTAACTATGGCTGTTGGTTGACAATGATGTATTTATTCGTTGACACGTATGTACGTACGTTGGTTGACTGGTGATGCATGTAGTTAATATGTAAAAAAAAGGTAAATACACTGATGGCATTCGTTGTAGTCTCTGATGCCGCAACGTGCGCAGCTAGCGTGAATGAAGGCTGAAGTTCATATTTGCAGGTGCATCATCACTGCTATATTGCCACTGTAGTCATAGTTTTGAGCAAAGAGGAGATTCGATGGTGATTGTGATAGTCTGTAAAAGCATCTTGCTTCGATTGTCAGGCTGCCGGTGAGAGTTTTCTTCCATACAATACGTAAATGCGGGGGCAGGCATCCCTGAAATCCTCTCGGAAGACATTGTCTTTGCCTCAACACTCATATTCGCGATATACGGAGTGACTGGATGTTCGTTGTTTACATGAGGTTCCTATGTTCTATCCTCGCCTTTCTAATTGATAGGGTATTGTGTGAGGTGCGGAGAAAAAGTGTTTGGTTTCAAAAAACGAATAGTTTTCGATGGAGAGTGTGATAACGTATGTTAGCTTTTCGCATCGAATAGTCAGGCTCATGGTGAAAGGTTTTCAGGTTTACTAAAGTTTTTTCAAGTTCATACGTTAAATGCAGAATAATTATATCCAATAAACCTCTCGGAAAGGCAGTTTCCCTTCATCACATCATCAAAAAGTCAAACAGACCAAAGGCCTGTTCGTGGCATATATAATTAGAACTCAAAGTTTACAAAATAAAAATGATGATCAATGTAGGGAGAATGTTGCCTTACTTTTAGAACTTTTGGATAGCTATACTTCCCATTTGTTGGAGACAACGCCCCACAAAAAGCAGTTTGATTGTCAATGTGAGACGCTTGCAAACTTCTTGATTTCTTCTTTTCTGAAAGCAGTGATTGCAATTGACCCTGCTAGCTGATTGGAGCGTAAGCCTTCTTGAACTCTAGGTGAACCCTGAGTTGGATATAAACAAATCATTCTTGAAGAACTTAACAGTTTTCTAACATATATTTTCGCGATATAATTTGCAATTTTAGAATTATTTGCTCGGATGTTTTCTTACTTACTCTCCCTCACATGTAACACAAATATGAGACATTTACTATGAAAGAAAAAACCTTCAAATATATAAGAAACTTAATTTCAAATTTTCTCATTGACATTTATTTACTGGGGCCTGATGGTCCAGTGGCTAGCGCTCGGTACCACATGCTTCGGGCTCGAGTCCCGGTGATGCCATGGATATTTGTAGTGGTTTGAAATCCACTCCCCTGCCGTAGGTCCGTATTTAATGTGATCGCATAGAAGTGTGGGGGTAGTGTTATTCTTCAAGCTGCACGTGCCCCTGGATAGTGCTAAATAAATAACAGCGGGGTGCAAGCGTTGCTTATGGCTGCATTAGAACAACAACATCTATTTCCTTACTTTGTATATTATTCATTTTTAACTTTAGTTAGTGATACTACTACTCTACACCACATCACTGTACTTAGAGTTGAGTTGCCCCTTTGCAGTTTGGGAATGATGTCGGTGAGAAGTCTGTGACGGATGATGGCTCTGTACGGTCATATGACACCAGGAACTACAGCTTAAAGTGCATTCCGAACCACTACAAACATCCATGGCACAGCCGGGGCTCGAACCCTGTGGAACTGAGTACCAGAACGCTAGACACTCGGCTATTCAGGCCCCTCAGTTAGTGATAGAAAAAGAACATATACAGTGTACTTAATGTTATGAATCTCTTTTATTTACCATAGAGATTTGGAGAAATCGAGAAAAAACAGAAGGCCGGAGAAGAAAAGCTTCCCCATTGGATTTCTTCAGGTATCCAACCCTGAGAAAAAGATTTCTTCTTGTCACCATTTGCTGGTAAGTCTATTGGAAATTCAATACATAGGCATAAAATAACATAGACAATACGAGTGATTATTATGAAACTAATTTCGAAAAATCAATTAAAAATAGTCAAAATAAAGGATTCAGGAATAAATAGTTATCATTCACTCAAAATAATTCATTTTCTTTTCTTATATTTTAATTATTTTACTAAGAAATCTTGAATAAAATGTCAGAAATAAGTCATAGATTTTCATTCTCTATAGAGAATTTTTAAACAAAAGAAATTTAAAAACAGATTACTCTAACATGACTCATTCTGAAAAATTTAAATAGCACCATTTTCTAAAGATAGTCTAAATTGACTTTTATGCTCGTGTTTTCAGATACTCCTTTACATCTTAGTTGTAACTATTCGTAATATATTTCTAATTACATATATATCGAATTGAAATTTTTTAAATATTAATGAAAAAATTAGCGTGAAGAAAAAAATTCGTAATATATTTCTAATGCCACATCGGTCATTTTTACCCTTTGTTTTTACAACTTTATTTCAGTTCTGTAACTCCATTTTTGCTATACTTAGCTATTTTTGAGCATTAATATTAATATGAAAATTGTGAAATTTTTATTTATGTAAGTAAATTCATTTGAATTTACCTTATGATAATGTGATTCAACAATACTTAAGACAGAAATTTCTTAGAAGTGAAAAATTTTAGTCCCAGTAGTAGTAATTTAGTACCCCTACCATGAAGAATAATACTTTTAACTAAAATAACAAACCATTGCATTACGTTCCAAAATTTATGGAATGGTAAATATCATTAAAGTAAACTTTTTTTCACAAATTATTTTCGTGTATTATCGAAATGAAAGAAGTCCTCAGCTAATACCGTCATCTTTAATGAATATTTTTCAAGTAATGGATCAGTTTACAAATGCCGAGTAGGCTAACATGCATGCTGCATAAAAAGTTGCGAATGATAATGGTAGAAAATACTTAAGTTTGTATTACTAAAAAAAAAAAGCTTTCCTAATAAGAGATTTCTTTTAATTCTTTCACCTGCTGGTTCAAGAAGTACCAGAAAAAAGGACAAATACTGCTGGCTATATTATAAATAGTATGGAATGTCCATTGTAAATTAGACCGAGGACTATATCTTATCAGCTTGAATTGCAGCCAAAATATGAACTTAATAAGTGATTATAAGTTAATAAGGGAATAAGTCATCATAAATTAATAAGTAAACCTAACAAGTGATCATATGATTTAATAAGTGCATCACACTACGAAGTATTAAAAATAAGTGGATACTTTAGTGTATACGTTAGGATATGTTAATTTAAGTCAATTTAGTGGATTTTAATTTAATTAATTTAATTTTAATTTAATTTAGTGGATTAATTTTCTAAAAAAATTCTACCATCTTTTGCAGGCATTTGCTTTTTAACTTATTTATTGTATGACAAAAGACCTTTTATTCACTGTTTGCTATTAATTTTAAAGTCTTCATACCTTATTACTTTTTTCATGAATTTTAGAATATGCTTTAAGCCATAAGAAAAATACAAGGTTAACTCTGGCTTCTTGAAAACTGCAATTTGCTTTCTTCATTTCAGGGTGGGCAACTCCATTCCCTATTTCGGCCTACAGATGAACGTGAAGAACCTGACTGGTAACGAGTTCTTCAACTTCTTCCTGATATCCCTCATAGAAGTGCCTGCTCATTTCTCAACCTGGCTTTTCATGGAGCGCATCGGAAGACGCTGGTGCTCCGTCTGTGCCTTCAGTTTGTCCACCTTCGCATGCTTCCTTCCGGTCATCTTCCCACCAGGTAATTTAAGACAGTTACTTTTATGAATATAGAGCTGGTAGTTAATGTTCAGTTCATAACTTGATAAACAAACCACATTGAAAGTTCCCATGCCTTAAGCAATGAATGGCGAATGAAATTGGGACAAACATCTCTAAAAAGCTCATATCTAAAGGACTTATTTAAAGTCATCTGTTGTTGTTGCTTTTACTAATCCCCCTGGTGCTAGGAGAAAGCCTACACCAGGTCCAGAAGACCCCATCCCAGGTGAATGGGCCATGGCTATGATAATATGCAGCTTCACTTTTTTGTGAGGAACCACGAGGACTGAAGACTGACTAAATCTCAAGGCAAAGCTTTACGATCCTCTTAGACCGGGACCTACGGTTTAAGGTGGATTCCAAGCCACTACAAACACCCGTGGCACAGCCGGGAGTCAAACCGAGGTGGTTTTGAGCGCCAGAGAACTGGCCATCCAGGCTCACCTGTTGTTGTTATCGTATACCCTGAAGAGTAGAAGAATATTAAATATAATGGTGCTCCCGAATAATATTGGCTATGTTGATTGCCAGCTCGCAGTACGAATTCCTCTTCCGAGGGATGGTCCAGACAATGCATGGCGGCTACAATAGCTAGGTAATCAAAGACATAATGAGGAGTAAGCTCGACATCAGGGCAGTTGCCACATTTTTCAACAGAAATTTTCATATTTTTGTGGTCCTTCATCCTTAATCTTGTGAGAGTAGTAGCTGTTTTTCTGTCGACATTTAGTTCTGGAATTCGTTATGATCTTAGAGGGAATAATAAGTTTAGATTTTGCCAAGGCATTTGCATCTACAAGGGAAGTAGGAATTGTCGTTACCTTCATCATGAATTTCAATATGTAGTAGATCGTCGTTTGTTTGTGCAGCTGGATCTGGGTGTGGTTTTGAGACACAGATTTGAAAAGACTGATATAAACATCACAATTAACTACAAACAATATTTAACACAAAGCATGCAGCACATTTAAAGATATATTTTCGTGGAAGGATTCCACTTTAGCTACAAACAAAGATATTCAGGTTTGCATTGGATGCACGAGATATACTTCCTATACTCATGATATATACTTTCTCTCTGGGTGAGAGTCTGCAGGCCAATTTATATTCATAATTGTGCAAATTATATCTTCTCTCGGAGTGAGAGAGTAGAAGCAAACGTCTCTGAGGCTGTAGAACCGATCTCGCTGTACGTTCTGTCTGGTGAGAGTCTCAATGCCTACTGACGATTTTCTCTTTAACGCCACAAGGGGTGCTCTTGCAATGCGTAGGAGGAAGCACGGTTACAAATATAATTTAACTTGTATAACGCACTGATAGTATTATTGTTCTGATTGACAGGTGATGTTTTTTAACTTCTATTAATAATATCATTATGTTTCACCAGCGATACAACAGTAGTTTTTAAAATATTTTTTAAACCTTGCAAAAATATTTTTAATTATAGTATAAAAATTTAATTAATAGATTTTCAAATTTTTCTCCCGATTGGAAATATGAACATCTACTTTTAACTCTTTTTAAAATCTTACCTAGTTAGGATCATTTTAAACTATAAATTAAATTTCTCAAAATGTATTGCTGTAAAAATTTTGTTAATATGTTTTTACTAATTTGCATTGTTTTTTTTTTAGGATGAGAATACTTAAGATTTGTTGTTAAGATCAAATATTTATAATTTTTTTAGAGTACGAAAATGTGGGTGTAATAGCTTCTCTTTTGGCAAAAGCTGGCACGAGTTCTGCTTTCATGACTCTATATCAGCAAGGACCTGAATTGTTCCCTACATCTCTAAGAGGAGTGGGGTTAGGAATGAGCTGTACCATCGGTACAGGCTCCACACTTATCGTCCCTTACATTGTGTATTTGGTAAGTCATTTAATAAGAATATGATGATTGAAAAATAAAATGCGAGTCCTTTACTGCAGTTTGTTTAGTATGTCGCATCAAGCAAGTTTTTAAATGTGTCCTCACTCTTTCAGTCTAAGTATGGTTTCTTCATACCTTTCCTGACCTTCGCAGTGATCAGCTTCATTTCGGCGATATGCGCAATGTTCCTACCCGAGACTTTGAACAAGAAGCTGCCACAGACGGTGGAAGACGCTGAAAATTTCCAGAAGAACTTCAGGTTTTGTTCATGCGGGTAAGAAAATTTTTTTGAAAGTTCTAGAAATATTTTTTTGTTCTAATGCAGCTGGCAACAGTTGCTTTGACGCCTTAAGGCAAGCGCTGCACTAACGTTACTCACTTAGCATTACCCAGGAGGGGCGTGTAGCATGAAGATAAGCTACGGAAGCGGAGTAACAATACTCCCGGCAATGCTCATGTTAGACCTGGGACCTACGGTTTAAAGTGGATTCCGAACCACTACAAACATCTATGGCCCTCCGCGATTCGAACCCGGAAATCTGTTTTACCGAGCGCCAGAGCGCTAGCGACCCGACCATTCAAGCCCCGTTCTAGAAAGAGTCAAAATTCCTCCATTTTAAGAGACAGGTTTTAGGAATAAATATATTTTGATGTGTTATATTTCAGTTTTGCTCCTTATAATTGGTAAATAAACGCTTTCATTCAATTTTAAATAATCCGACCATTTTTATTCAAAATTAGAATGTGGCCAAATTCTATTTTAAATAAAATTCAAAATGTCGCCATTAATTTTTTTCAATAAATACGTGTTGTTTCTTATCCCATTTGGTAGACAGCAACATCTAGACCAAGCCCAAGAACCCACGTGGTCTCACAGAAGGAGGGAAAGTGGGGGCAGTCTTCTGCTGTGGCTTTGGTTTGGTTTGTTGCTCTACGGTCATTTTGTGCACACTTTACGCTAATTAGTCCTGGATCTACAATTTAACATGGATTCCGAACCACTAAAAACATCTATGCCACCGCTAGGATTCGAACATGAAGCTTGTAGTACCAAAGGCCAGAGTGCTAGCCAATTGGTTATCAGGCCCACTTCTGCTGTGATGGAATACTCGTAGGTAGAAGTGTGACTTGTCACCGTTATGCTGATTTTTTATGGGGTAAGGTTGCCAACCCTACTCCCAACGTTCTACAGTCACATTAAAGTTGGACTTACGGCTTAAAATGAATTCCAAACCTTACAAACATCCATGGCACTGCCGGGACTCGAACATGAAACCTGTGGCACCGGACGCCAGAGCGCTTGTCACTTGGTCTCTGATCAATCAATAAATACTTAATAGATTTGGTTTGTCACTGTACGGTCATTTTGTGCACACTTTAGACTAATTAGACCGGAACCTACAGTTTAACGTGGATACCTAACCATTCACAAACATCCATGCCACAGCCAGGACTCGAACCTGAAGCCTGTGGTACCAAAGGCCAGAGCGCTGGACAATTGGCCATCAGGCAGCATAAGATGCTTAATACTAACTATCTGTTAATTATTGGTAGATAAGAATGAATAATTAAATATTTAAATGAATTATGATGTACGCTTTTAAATTGAATTATACTTCAAAGTTATTGATTTGGAGCTACTCAGTCAATTTTACAAAGTATAACATTTGCACAACAATTGCATTACTAAAAAAAAGAATTTTAGAACTAATATTATTTATACAAATGTGAATTAATAATGGTATATTTTGTCATGATTTAATAATATCAAACACATGAAATTAAATTATTCTATAACATAAAGCTTTACCTTTATGTTATAGAAAAATAATAATTTAAATCTTTAGTAAGAAATAATCTTGTAAAAATGCTTGTTTCTATGGTCATTTTTAAATCAGATTATCACTAATGTATATCGTCACAAACAGTAGGACAATTCTAATGGTATATTGTAATCTCTCTGTTAGCATCATGTAAAATTTACAACACATATTTATTCCTCTTTAAAATAATGATTCATTAACTGATTGCTTTATTAACAAATTTTAATAAAGAAATAGAATGTAAAGCAGTAAAATATGTAGTTTTAAATATTAATATATCATAATTTATCATACTACTTGCTTACAATATTTAAATATTAATTGATGTTGTTCCCAGCTTTTTAATAGATATTAAGGTAAAAAAATCAATGCATGTTTTGGTACATTAAAAGTTTAATTATCAAAAATTCCGTTCTCTTATTAACAGAATATCTCCTCTTTATGTTTGTTTCGTTAAAATATTCATTAGTAAATTTCGATTAAAAATTAAACTGTGATAACTGTATGAGAAATTTTAATATATTTATGATCCACACTTTTTGGAAAAATTAAAAATAATTTATGAACTTGAATAATTTACAAGTGTTATTCTATTCTATTCAGGAAATTACGACTATACACAACACTATACTACTGTGCCCAAAAAGTAAGATCTGTTTTCAAGTTAAATTTCCCGGGCATATGGTATTTCAATTTTTTCCCCCTTTTTTAGGTTGTTGGCACTGTCCTTGACATCTGTGTGAAATTTGACGTCAAAATATTCATTAGTGTTTGAGTTACGCTTGGCTTCGTGAGACGCTAAAAACTGATTCCGGCGACTTTTGAAATGTCTGAATGAATCGAGCAAATAACATGCATTGCATTTTGTTTGCGGAAACGTATAGAATGTTGCAGAAGGCATTCGGTGAGCATTCTTATATCGGAAAGAAATGTTTAGAAGTGGTAAAAACGGTTCAAAGAAGGCAGAGAACGCGTTGAAGACGAAGAGCCCTCTGGTCGACCATTTACTCAACCGACGAAGCTCACGTCCAAACAATTAAAGATTTGGGGCTTGCAAACCGGCGATTTACAATTAGAGATCATGCTGATGATGTTGGAATTTAAAAATTCCATTTTAAAATATGTTTTAGGCCTCAAACGCGTCAAATCTTGATTGGTACCGAAAACACTGAATGCGCCAAATCACACTACATTGATTCTTCATGACTTTTTCCCCCAAAAATGAAACCCATATCGTTCCACAACCACCGTATTCACCTAATTTAGCATCGTGCTACTTCTGGCTTTTCTTTAAACTCAAAAGACCGGGACATCGTTTTGAGTCGATTGAAGAGACATTTCCAAAATCGCCGGAATCCGTTTTAGCATCTCACAAAGTCGAGCGTAACTCAAACACTAATGAATATTTTGACGTCAAATTTCACACAGATGTTAAGGACAGTGCCAACAACCTAAAAAAAAAAAAAATTGAAATACCATATGTCGGGGAAATTTAACTTGAAAAGTCTTACTTTTTGGACACGGTAGTATATTATCAAATTATTATAAAATTTCTTCACAAATTCCATGCGTACATTCAATAAGTTGTTTTTCGCAATATTAGATTTTAATCTAAATGTTTAATTTTAGGAACAAAGGTGTCGACGAAGACACACCTCCCAAACAAAACACCTGGACGCCCAGAACTCTGTCCGCCATCGACCTGTCGCTTTCTTTCAAAGACATCTCCGATCCAATGGCGCTCAAGAAAGTGTCAGATTCTGAGGAAAGGACTATGAACGGAACAACTATCGAGATTCCATTGTCGAACGCATCCCTGTAGAAGGAACAAAGTCCAACTTACCAGTTTACAAACATTGCGCAGTAAATGCGTCTGTGAAATTTCAATACACATTCAATCCATGTGAATCCTTCATTGTAATTGATGCATCTATACCGTTTTGCTAAAGTGTATTTTAGTTTATATTTTGGATTACAGTGAGATAATTGCAAGGTGCAGTTCAGTTGCCGACATCGGTTACACACTTTAAGCCTTCTGTCAGGTTATTAGCATAATCATTTTTTATAAGTTGCATATTATTTATGTATTGTTATTTATGCATTTGAGTAATGACGAGAAAGTGAAAAAAAATTAGAGAATAATCTTTAAGTATATTATTAAACATAGATTATTCCTACACAATTTTGGTAGGCTTTAATTTAAGTATATTAAAATACATAGATTATTCGTACATAATTTTGTTATGTTTCATTGGTTAAATTTAGCTTAGTAAAATGAATTCTGCACCTATAGAATGGCATCTAGTTTGATGCAGAATGATCCTTAAAATTATAATAAATTATTAAAAAAAATAATAATAATTTTAATTTTAATAATAATAATAATTTTTCATATTTAAAATTATAATTAACGGATTATAATCAGTAAATATGAAAAATTAGCATATTTAAAAGATTGATAATTTGTATGGCAATTGCGATTTCTATTATAACTTTTACTAAAATAATAAAATTTACTTGCAAAATTTTTTTTTTCATTTTATTTAAACACTACTGTTATAATAAGAAATCATGTAAATGTTAAAACATATAATTGATAAAAATTAGTTTCATATAAATATCACTATATTATAGTTGCCTATAAAAAATACGTATTTTAAATAATATAAGACTATTAACAATAATAATAATATAAGCCCATTAATAATAATAATAATAATGTAAACCTATTAATAATAATAATAATAATAACAATAAAAGCCTATTAATAATAATAATAACATACGTCTATTTTAATAGAGCCTATAAAATATAGCTAATTTATCTCTGTAAAAATTAAGCTTTTATTTTTAGTAAAAAAATCTGTATATATGTTTAGAAATGGTTAAATTAATTTTTGGCGGAACTTTTTTTTATTGATAAAGATTTCACTTCTCGTAGATTTTGCATCAGCTTGAGTTATATTTGCTTTTCATTTTCATCTCATTTTCCTTAACAAATGTATGTAAATTTTCAGTGCTTTTGAAATAAACTATATTCGTAAATATGTCTTACTTTTGTATATGTAAATGTATATTGAATAATTTCCCTGTCATTTAAGATTATGATAATATGTTTGAAGGAGGAAATAAACATTTAACTTTCCTTTAAGGGTTTTAGAACATATTGATTCTTAATAAATATTAAATACTTATATTGAAAATAGTAAATAAAGATTTTATCGAATTTACCTTAGCTTAACAGTAAAAAAAATTGCTCTGATTTAAAATTTCTAAAATCAATAAGAAAACGTACAAAAACAGGCTATGAATCCTATAGTGTATCCTATAGTATTTTTGAATAATAAATTTGAATGTATAAACATTTGCTCAAACTGAGTTTTTTGTCTTCTATTTTGACTAATAAAAACGATTTGTCTTATTTCTGTATTTTATTTTCCACAAATAAAGTTGCATCAAAATAATACCACTCAAAATAACATCATCTCTTAACATCTACGTATTATTACGTGCTACGTATCTACAGATTATTTACTACAGGTTCAAGCTCAAGGTTCTCGAGTATATGAATAATTTAATGCACCTGGTCTGCATCAGCCCTTAATTAACATATGATGTGATTCACGAAACCACAAGGGGCTCACTTAGTAAACAGGCGGAATCTCCGGCCTGTTCAATCACCTTCAGAAAAAGAGAAAAACAATACTTCTTGTCGGCTTGTCGCAGAAGACTCTTTTCTCCACCAAATTTCTTTTAAGAAAATCCTTCAAGAAGAGGGGGGGGTTAGTTTCCCTCATTTATCATTGAGTGGACACTTCCTCACCCATGGTCTATCACCAATCATGATGGAAAAACTCATGGTACAGTCCGTAGTATTTTTTTTTTTTTTTTTCTATTTCTGGAATCGGCGTAGAAATTTTGGTACGACACCTCATGGTTTTCAAACCTGACTCCCTGCAAACTCATCATTTCGATTACTCTGATACAATGTATTCAGAATGTTGGCCCATTCTGAAAAATAAACTAATAAATTGCATTTAATTGAATTGCATATACAAACATTTAGATTTTGATCTGCAATTAAAATGTTTATTTATGATCTTCTAATATAATGAAGACCTCTATGATACCCAAATGACATTTGTCTTAAAAATTATTGTAAATTATTCATTTTAATTGCTTTTTTAATACGCTTTTATTAGTTTCACCTGTATGTATGTTTGTTATTTGTAACTGACTCTTTGGGCTCAGTTTTGCCCTACTTTAAGTGATCAGATTTAATTTAAAAAGTTGTAGACTTATCAAGGACCGAAGACACTAAAATAGTTTGATAAGTTTATTATCTCATCATGATTAGGATCGCCAGTATTAGTGATTAAAAACACACAGCCTTTGAAAAGTCATCTTGATCGGCGTATCAATTTTTTCCACTGGAGATCTGTTTCTCCTCCTATACACTATTTAAGCTGCAAAGAAACATTTACAGACATCTTTCAGAAAGAAAACAGTTGATATTTATATTAGTTTCATCTGTATGTTTGTTTGTTTGTAACTGACTCTTTGGGCAATACTACTTTAAGTGATCATATTTAATAAACGTTGCAGACTTAACGCGCGACTGACGATAATAAAATATTTTGATAAGTTTATTATCTCATCATGGTTAGGGATCGCCAGGATTAGTGATTGGCTTTGAAAAGTCATCTTGATCGGCGTATCAATTTTTCCACTGGAGATCTGTTTTACTATACACTATATATAAGTTAAATTTATCTTTGATATTCAAGAAGTGGGACAGCGACACAATGGTAACGCGCCTGATTTAAATATTATAGTTTAAAACTAAAAACACGCTTTTAGAGTTCATCAAACTAAAATTGTAAGAAATAAAGTCCTAATAGTTTTAAAAATAAAATAAAACATTCTTTTTAGAGTTAATCAAACTAAAAAGTAAAAATAATTGTTAGCATAAGAATAAATGATTGACGAGAAAATAACAATTATTTTTTACATTTTAGTTTGATGAACTCTAAAAGCGTGTTTTTTTTTTTTTTAAACTATTAATTTATTTTATTATTTATCCTACGTACGTGTGTTGCTGTTGAGCCATACGACGCCGAGACTCCCAGTAGGGTACAGCAATGTCATCAGGCGCATCGATAAGTTCAGTGCAGTTACGCAGGCTATCGCCGTCCATGTTGGCGATTCCACATAATGGGCGGATCCCATCCGAAGCCAAACCAATGCGGTGGAGATGTGCTGGCAGGTAGTCATGCCCGGCTGTAAGGCGGAAGCGTGGAACAGCCTCAACGCCTCCCGCATAGGAATACGCTTCCCTGTGGCAAAGGAATTTCCGCCTTTTGTTGCCGCTCAAGTGCTTCAAGTTTTTTTGCTAGTGAAATTTGAATTATGAAGGGCCTGAATGGCCTGTGGCGCTCGGTACCACAGGTTTCGGGTTCGAGTCCCGGCGGTGCCATGGATGTTTATAGTGGTTCGAATCCACTTCAAACCGTAGGTCCCGGTCCTAATAGGATCGTAGAGCGTTGCGGGGCATTGTTACCCGCGTCCATGGCTTTATCTTCAAGTTACACGCACCACCTGGGTAATGCAAAAGTGAGTAACATCTGCGCAGCGCTTACCTTAAGGCATACAAGACCAAGCTAAGTGTTTGCCAGCTGCATTAGAACCAAAAAAAGTTTGAATTATGATGATTATATTTTTAACATTTTATAAATTTTTATCTAACAAATTTGTTCTCATATCTATTATAAAGAGGAGTTAATCGATACAAATATCTACTATTATAAGTAATTCTTCTTCTTCAATGGCACAACAGCCTCATGAAGGGCCACAGCCGTCTACCTACTGGCAGATTTCGAGACATGATATGTTTTCTTTTAACGGGGTAGGGTTGTCAGTCTTACGGTCAACGCTCTACAGGCACCGGAACCTACTGTTAAACTGATTTCGAACAACTACAAACATACAAACAACCATGGCCCGCCGGGACTCGAACTCGAAATATGGGACAAAGAGCACAATCACAGGCGCCATTATAAGTAATTAGTAGATAAAAATCCTCATTTTGTTTTATAATGTTTTAAATAATCGAAATATGATGTTTATCTAAAAGAATCACTAAAAAGTACAAATAAATATTTTTTTAGTTTTTTTATATGTATGCAAAACGTATATCTATATTCCTATCCCTTTTTAATGTTAGAATCATACGAATGACATTTTCATTTTGAAAGAAACTGAAAATAATAATAATTTAAATTATGATACTTAAAAATCACATCAAAATAATGAAAAAAATTAAATCACGAGAATTTTCACTTATGATTAAAGTATGAGAAGGGACTCAGTTCAACTGATGCAAAAGGTAGAAAATATTTTGATTTGTATCTTTCAATAAGTTTATTAATATTTAAATTTATTATCATATTTCGGAAGTTTTAACAAAAGATGCAAAAATTAAATAATTTGAAAATTTGTGTTTTTATTGCATTCAGTTTCCAATCATAATATGTATAATAGCACCCGCTTTGCTCTTTCTGAATTTCCGACCTGTAACTAAGATATTCATTTTCTATACTAATCCCTATGAATGTTTCCATATATGCTATAAATCTGTAATTTATAGCTACCACATGGCTCTGAGCTCTGTCTTCTACAGGATATTAACCAGACTGCTTTTAGTGATGTGTTTAAAATTTTGTTCTTTCTAGTACAGATGTGTAAGATGCTTTCCACGAGACTTTTTCTCTTCCCTAAACAAGACCCAAACTCTTCAAATTCCTTAAAATGTTAATCAAATAAATTAAATAAATTCATATATTTCCCCATAATGCTGGTTATCATTCAATTTTTTTAACGCAATCAAAGTATTTTTAGATTTGACGAGTTGAAATGTTTTTAAGAGCTAATTTTTTTTTCTGTCAGATATTATTTAAAACTATAAGAAAAAAAAATGTTAACGTTTATTTAAACAAGCACCAATACTGAAAATTAGTTATTACGTAAGAATATATTAAAAGAAGAAAACGAAAAAGATCTTTAAATAAATTTCATATTTCACGAACGAAATACTTTTGAAATTACATTAAATTATAAAATTCTGTACCATATACAACGCGAAACGTAAGCTAAAATGAAAAATTTAGAATAAACCCTTAAGCCATGACCACATTTTAATGAGTAAACTGTCAGTACTCTTTCTTGACCTTGACGTACTAATCTAGTATTTTTTTCCCTCTAAATACTAACCCAGATATCGTTTGGAAGGTCGTAATTCCTTGCAGGTATGACCAAAAATCTACTCTGTCTGTAAGCGAAGATTTTTTCCCCATGGCAATCGACAAACGTTCTCATATGCTTTGCGATTTCTGTCAGTATTGAAACAAAGCTGATTGGAGAACTTTTGCGAACGAGACTCACAGCTCTCATATTGAAATGTGAACACAAGTATTTAAAGGGACTTTTGTTATTTTAATTTTGTAATATTCAAAACTCTTTGTAAGCTTTGTTATATAGAGAATTTCTCTAATTGTTGAGAGCCAGAAAAGATTTATCTTTAGCACTTTTATCTTTTATTTTTAGCACGATAAGTTAGAGAAATAAATGAACTCAGTGTTGTTGTTGTTTGTCGTATCCCTCATGGAAGGAGAGAAGAGGGTGCAGCTTCTGTTCTGATGGAGCACCCGTAGGTAGAAGTCTGATTTCTGCTCCGTGACGCTCTTACAGTCATAGAAGACCGGGACCTACGGCTTAAAGTGGATTCCGAACCACTGCAAACACCCATGGCACCGCCGGGACTAGAATCCGAAACCTGTGTACCGAGCACCAGAGCGCTAGACACTCGGCCATTCAGGCGCCCGGAACTCAGTGTTAAACACAACAAGTAAACCCGAACCTAAAATATCTGTGTACACGGAAAATGGGCGCAATAAATCTGTAGTCCGAAATTCTCAACTGAGATCGATGTTAAACGTGCGAACCCCTTCAGGTTCTAGCCCTGGGGTGTGTTTCTTTCCAATTGTGAGACAAATTATGGTTTCTATGTAGCACTCATGCGACACATTGAATAATGCTGAATCTTCTACAAATATGCCTTCCCAATAATTAATGACTTAGGGGCCTGAATGGTCGAGTGGCTAGCGCTCTGGCGCTCGGTACCACAGGTTTCAGGTTCGAGTCCCGTCGGTGCCATGGATGTTTGTAGTGGTTCGGAATCCACTTTAAAGCGTAGGTCCCGGTCTAATAGGATCGTAGAGCGTTGTTACTCCGCGTCCGTGGCTTATCTTCAAGTTACATGAGCCCCCTGGGTAATGCAAAGTGAGTAATGTCTGTGCAGCGCTTGCCTTAAGGCATCCAAGACTAAGTGTTTGCCAGCTGCATTAGAAAGAGAAAAAAAAATAATGAATGACTTTAAGTCAAATGGCATAAGAAAACAGCGCTCCTTAACTGTTTGACCACATTAGAGCAAAAGCGTGTCGTAAGAATATCATCGTTATCATTGGCGGAATAGCCCCTGGTGGGCCAAGACCGTCTGCCTATCGGCAGATTTCGAAACAATGGGACAGTTTTCTTTTCACGAGACAAGGTTTTCAGTCCTACGCCCAATGCTCTACAGTTGACGAAAATAAGATTCCGGGTTTTTTAGTTCACAAAGTTGTTAAGTTGTTGGTGGTTCAAAATAAATCAGCTCTCTTGAATTCTTGACTATTTTATTACACATATTAAGAATAATTGAAACTTTGTACAATATTTACAAATTAGTATTAATGCCATAAAATTTAATCTCTCTCAATACACTTCTAAGATTACTCTCTCTCTTGCTTTCCAAGGACGCTCTCAGACTTCTTTCGCCCAATTAACTTGGCGTCGTAGCGCCCTCTAACAGCATTCATTCCACTTTTTTCCACATACTCCCCACCTGTACTCTTGTTAAAGAGTACACACAATTGCACATTAAATTTACACATTATTAACACATTATAAACAACACATATAATGAAATCATAATAATCATCATAACATGAAATTAAATGAGAAATATAAAATTCTAGACTAATAAATGCAAATAAATCAAACATTAAAATTCTAAATAAAAGTTCAAAATTACTAAAATAATAAGTTCTAATAAAAATTCAATTCTATATAAAAGTTGAAACATCGGAGTTAAATTTCAAATGTTAGACGATTTACGGTTTAAAAGTGGATTTCGTACCACTGCAAACATCCATGACCAGGGTTTCGAGTTCGAGCCACGGTTGTGCACCAGGACTCGAACCCGAAACCTATGTCACTAAGCGCCGGAGCGTTAATCACTCGGCCATCAATTCCTCTCATAGGAATATCATGTTATGGAAATATTTGTCTCAATTCACGAATGGTGTCAATATTGTATATATAGCACATGGTTATGCTGAGTATGGCACTAAAAATCCCATTAGTAGGTAACCAGAAGAATTCTGGCCAATGTTCGAAATCTTATGGACAACAATAATTCACGTTGATATGTTTTTGTGGTATTTCACTTTCTCAATAGTATACATTTATTATTACTGCCTTTGTAGTCTTCGAGAATTGTAAAAAATAAACAATTAACGAAAATAAATTAATTAAATAAATATTAAAAATAATTAAAAGATGTTTCGTGGTGTCATCCATAACTAGATATCAAAACTACTCATATTGGATTAATGTTTGAAATATGCTTATTTGATATATTCTGTCACTCAACAATACGTACCAATTTTCAAAAACATTTTCATCTTTGTATTGAAAAAAAAAGAAAACGACACATTATATTTTATGGTGATACAATTTGAATAGCCCGTAGAATCTTATAATTTGAATTTTTTTTTATTTTGGAAAATTTAATTTTTTTTTCTTGTTATTTTTGTGCTCAGCTTTTCATCGTTTTTAGTTTTTAAGTTTTTTAATAAGTTTTTTTAATTTAAATTTTTTAGTTAATGTAAATATTAGTATTATTAGACGAAATTAATCAGGTAATGAAATGTAGTAAGAAATTAAATAAGTATATGTAGTTAATTATCTCTTACAGAAAAGATATTTAAGTATTTTAATAATAATTAAATAGATTTTTTTTTTTTTTAAAAATAGTAAAGGAATCAAAGATTTTTTTAAATATTTTTAGACTTAAAATAGGGAATTTCTCTCAAATTCCGAGATTTCTTTGGTAATTTTGAAGTTCATGATTAAAAAGGTTACAAAACATTGCGGCTTCGGCAATTTCATGGCGCGAAAAAGAAGTGTGGCGAAATCGGAACCCTAAAGTACAGAATCGTCACAAGAATTATCAAATTCAATAGGATAGGATCATAGGAAAATTTAATAATTCTAGAACTTCATGCAGAAGCAGTTGTTCAAATACTACAAGAAGCATTACTGGATAGAGAAGTAACAGGTGGGCTGAAACGTTCGTAGGCTGACATATAGATGGTGCTACTAGTATTAAATCCATATGAATTTTAGTTAGCCCTAACCTTCAAAAGACACGTGTATAAATTTGACAGCTTTTTTGCACGATTATTATATGAGTTATAGCATTTTTAGTGTTCATCACGTGCAGTCCACTCGGCTGACTGTCGATTGGACTCCGGTGTGAAATGATGGAGCCATGTTTCATCCATTGTCACATATCGACGCAAAAATCGGGTTTATTACGATTGAACAGCTCCAAACACTACTTAGAATCATCCATTGGTTGTTGTTTTGGGTCGATTGTGAGCTCGCGCGGCGCCCACTTTGAACTGAGCTTTCGTATGTTCAAATATTCATTCACGATATGTCCAACACGTTCCTTTGATATCTTTAGGGTCTCAGCTATCTCAATCAACTTCACTTTACGGTTATCAGAAATTATTTTGTGGACTTTTTGAGGTTTTCGTCGGTAACAGCCTCTTTGGGGCGTCCACTGCATGCATCGCCCTCGGTGCTCATTTCGCCTCGTTTAAATTTAGCAAACCACTTCTCTACGGTTTATTTTCCTGGTGCAAAAGTCCGAATAATGTTTATCAAGCCAAGCATTGGCTTTAATAGTATGCAGTCAAAAGCAATGCTTTATTAACACACGAAATTTCTTTTTATCCATTTTTTTCAAACTAATGAAAGTTGCTTCTCTAAAAATGCTATAACTCACATACTAATAGTGCAACAGCTGTCAAATTTATACTCGTGTCTTTTGAAGGTTAGGGATAACTAAAAATCATATGGATTTAATACTAGTAGCGTCATCTATGTGTCAGCCTATGAACTTCTCAGCCCACCTGTTACATACTTTTCTGTTTCATTGGAAAATAGCCCCACGGTGGACCTAAGCCCTCTGCCTACTGTCAAATGGCATAACAAAACATTGCATCTAAATCTGCAATCTGCAATTTTAAAATCACCCTTGCTAAAATACCTTTTGGAATGAAAATTTCTTTCCAAAACTATGCTTGCTGGTTAAACAAAATTCTCTTGCAAACTATCGCCCATCGAAAATTTAAACAACTAAGGCAATAGTAAGGTCGGAAACTCTTATTTAGATTATTAGATTTTTTGGAAAAAAAAAAAATATACGTATTATATATTAGTCGAAATGTAATGATTGAAAACTGAAGGTTATCCGTTTCTCTTACTTTAATTTTTTTTTTTTAAAAATTGCAAATGCGCAGATAATTTTAGTGGATTTTTTAGACGGAAAAAGTTAGTAAAAATAAAAGATATCAGATCGTTATTATCAAAGCATTATCAGAAACTCCCATTTCAAAAACAATTTAATTTGAAATAAACGCTGATTTTCACGTGATTTCATTGTGTTTTAAAATGTGAAATATGTATTGCTAAATATAACGATTGACCCATATCATGTCACGTGCTCTATTTGTTTGTGTGTGTGCCAAACCTCGTGTAATTCATTTTGAATTGTCTGGCTTTCAAAATGTAAACAGGTCATTGTTTTAATTTCCCCAAACTCTTTAATCTCACCTTTTAACTTTAACTTTAACTTTTTAAACTTTTTTTAACTCTTTAATAAGGTTTTGGAGTTGAAGAATCTGTTTTTAAAAATTGATTTAATCTTCATTTGACATAACAGGTGGGCTGAAACATTCATAGGAGGACATACAGATGGCGCTACTAGTATTAAATCCATATGATTTTTAGTTAGCCCTAACCTTTCAAAAGACACGAGTATAAATTTGACAGCTGTTGCACTATTAGTATGTGAGTTATAGCATTTTAGTGAAGCAACTTTCATTAGTTTGAAAAAATGGATAAAAAAGGAATTTCGTGTGTTAATAAAGCATTGCTTTTTGGCGAAAAAAACACTATTGAAGCCAAGGCTTGGCTCGATAAACATTATTCGGACATTGCACCAGGAAAATAAACCGTAGAGAAGTGGTTTGCTAAATTTAAACGAGGCGAAATGAGCACCGAGGGGCGATGCACGCAGTGGACCCCCAAAGAGGCTGTTACCGGCGAAAACATCAAAAAAGTCCACAAAATAATTTCTGATAACCGTAAAGTGATGTTGATTGAGATAGCTGAAGATATCAAAGGAACGTGTTGGACATATCGTGAATGAATATTTGAATATACGAAAGCTCTGTTCAAAGTGGGTGCCGCGCGAACTTCCAATCGACCAAAAACAATAACGAATGGATGATTCTAAGCAGTGCTTGGAGCTGTTCAATCGTAATAAACCCGAATTTTTGCGTCGATATGTGACAATGGATGAAACATGGCTCCATCATTTCACACCGTAGTCCAATCGACAGTCAGCCGAGTGGACTGCACGTGATGAACTCTAAAAATGCTATAACTTCTTGTTTCTATGCTTCTTGTGACGATTCTGTACTTTAGGGTTCCGATTTCGCCAACCCCCTTTTCAGCGCCATGAAATTGCCAAAGCCGTAAATATTTTGTAACCTTTTATCACGAACTTCAAAATTACCAAAGAAATCTCGGAATTTGAGAGAAATTTCCCTATTTGAAGTCTAAAAATATTAAAAAAATCTTTGATTCCTTTACTATTTTTAAAAAAAAATCTATTTAATTATTATTAAGAGATTTAAATATCTTTTTCTGTAAGAGACAATTAACTACATATACTTATTTAATTTCTTACTACATTTCATTACCTGATTAATTGTGTCTAACTATAATAATATTTGTATTAACTAAAAAAATTTAAATTAAAAACTTACTAAAAACTCAAAAACTAAAATTTAAAAAAAAAAAAAACCATATTTTTATTTTTTTATATGTATTAAGAGGATTTTGGCATTCCAAAATAGGCTAAAATATCTATTTTTAAATTTTTATCTCACATTATAACACATTTTACATTATAACATTATCTCACATTAAAAATATTCATGTCAAATATTTTCAGTCTATGATCATTAGCGCAACAACCTCATTCTGGGCCAAGGCCGTCTGCTTATTTTATTGCTTATATATTTTAAGAAAATTTGCAGCCCAAATTAGGCACTACCTAATCACCGTATTAGACAGGGGACTAATACAAATCACTAATAAACATCCATGCCACCGCCAGATTTCGAATCTGAAGCCTGTGGTACCAAAGGCCAGAACGCTAGCCGATTGGCCAATTACAGCAATAAAGAAAAAAACTATCGACAAACGAACAAACGATTTTCTTTTCTTGAAAAATCTCATTTCACTTTGAGATAATATTGTCATTGCTTTCACCAGACGATCTTTTAGAACAATTTTTACATTACTTAATTTATTAATTATATAATTATTATATATACAATATATTATAATAGTATTATTACCCATAACTTTATGGGTAATAATAATATTATAATTGGGGTAATAATAATATTATATGAGAAAAGATAGATTTTATTGGAATTCTGGGAAATTTTTTTCTTTTCTTTTTAATGCAGCTGGCAAACACTTAGACAGCTTGGTCTTGGATGCCTTAAGGCAAACGCTGCACAGACGTACTCACTTTGCATTACCCAGGCGGCGCGTGTAACTTGAAGATAAGCCACGGTCGCGGAGTAACAATGCCCCCGCAACGCTACGATCCTATTAGGACCGGGACCTACGGTTTAAAGTGGATTCCGAACCACTACAAACATCCATGGCACCAACGGGACTCGAACCCGAAACCTGTGGGTACCGAGCGCCAGAGCTGCTAGCCACTCGGCCATTCAGGCTCCAAAATCATTTTTTTTTTCTAATGCAGCCAAATAGACCGTGCATGACAAATAGACCGTGATCTTTTTATGCCATAAGGGCTTTAAAGACGTTACTCACTTTGCATTACCCTGGGGTGCGTGCAACTTGTAACAATACTCTCCGCAGAGCTCAAAAGATCATGTTAGACCGGGACCTACGGTTTAAAGTGGATTCAAAACACAATATTCATAGGAAAACACTCCCTATTTGTGCTATGCGAGAAGGAAAATCAAAGAAATAACCACGATCCAGCTCGTTGTTGAAATAAAAATTTTTACTCATTTTAGATCTTAGCAATCCAAAAACTTTTTAACCAATAATGTGATCTATTCGGTAGTTAAACTGGTAATTGACGTACCGATTACGGAGTACCAATGGGAATAGGTACCAATAAACTGGTAACTGACGTACCGGAGTACCAATGGGAATGGGTTCATTTGAAAATATTCTTATTCATTTCCGATAAGCCACGATCGCGGAGTAACAATACCCCGCAACGCTACGATCCTATTAGGACCGGGACCTACGGTTTAAAGTGGATTCCGAACCACTACAAACATCCATGGCACCGCCGGGACTCGAATCCGAAACCTGTCGTACCGAGCGCCAGAGAGCTAGCCACTCTGCCATTCAGGCCCCAATTCTAGGAAAATAAAAAATAATGTTTTCTTTCCTGACTCCCTGCACCAAGTTTATGAACTCCCAAGGGGTACTTGGATCCCTGATTAAGAATCTATGCCGATAGTCACTGAATTCTTAAATATTCGTTAGAGAATATCAAAATATATTTCGAAATATTTATTTTATTAATCAGTTCAGAATATGTTAATATTAAATTTTTCTATAAGAAGATAGACTTTCATACTATGCATCAGACTAAAATATATAATTTTTACAATACAATAACAAGATTTCATTAGAATAGACAATACTGATATATTTTTGTAGAGTCTAAATTAAAGAATGGAAGTTTGTTTGTTTATTAAATTTGTGAAATTTTTGTTTGTTTGTTAAATATTCTGATCTGATTAGTAAATATAAAAATTTCCAAAATATATTTTGATATTCACTAGCAAATACCCGTTTCAACAACCTAAGTAAATTGGTTGCATTGTATATGTTCAATACAGATAACTAACAGCTTCAGATCGGTGGGTACTAGCAGGTATAGAGGCTTATACGATAAAAGTAGATAATTGCGACTTAAATCAAATGAATTTTGAAACGGATGGACGCTTAGAACCAGTTAAGAATGGCAGAATAACAAGAATTTCATTTCATAATTTATTAAAGCTTCTATTAACTACATCAAATATTTTTGAGCAAAAATCCTAGAAAACTAGTAGTGCATGCGACAATTCATATCTAATTTCTAATAATAGCAGGTCATTAAGAGAGAAATGATATTTTTATTCACATTTCTGATTTTTAAAGAATATTTTCATATATGAAGCACAGTTATAAAATGTATTAAACTCGATGTAATTTAAATATTTTATTTCGTTTCAATGTAATAATAATGTCATATAATCAATATGTTAGTAACTATGTAACAATCAAGCTTTTACTGCAGAAGAAACTTCAGGCCTAAATCGGGGCTCAGTATCAACGCGCCCTCTGGTGAGCATTAGGACTGATGTTCAATCCGCTGCCGACTATGTTCTAGAACAGGGTCTCCAAACTACGGCCCGCAAGAGTCATCAATCCGGCCCGCGACAGCGAATAGCTTATTGTTGCTGTAATAAGTTGAATAAAAACACAGAAAGATAACAACTCGGTTTTATTGACTTGCCAGGTAAAGCTTAATGACAAGCATAATACTCAGAAAATTTAACTTAAGCATAACAACTAACTAGAAATTATAGATAATGGCAAAAAAAATTAAAGCGGTTTTGGCCCTTGGTACTTACTGAGTAAACAGTATGACCCTAAGGCTGGAAAGTTTGGAGACTCCTGTTCTAGAGACACTGTTTCAAAAACAAAAAGTCGTTTGAAAGTCGGACTACCTGGTGGAGTTTTCTCGGGTTTTTTTTCCATACGATAAGCAAATGCAGAGCAGTATCCCCTAAGAGTCCTCTCGAAAAGCACTGCTCTCCTCCTTCAGCGTCACGGAACCAAGTCATACTTTTTATCTTCGTGTGCTACATCACAACAGAAGTTGCCCTCCTCCCATGAGAATAAATTTCGAGTTCATGAACTTGGTCTATATGTTGCTGTCGACCGAGTGGGATAGTGGGATAAGAAACAGAATTTTCAGAACAAGTGCCAAAAAGGACTCAGGTAAAAAAAATTAGGTCAGTTGTCACATATGTTTTTCTTGAATATCGGTGGGCCTCATGTTCCACTGATCTATACCACAAACAGCCCACCTACGGTTAAGGAGAGAAGGACATTTAGATGAAATTAGACACTGCGGTTGTAACTGCCCCGCATATACGTGTCGTATGGGAGAAATACCAGAAAACTCCAATCAGGCAATTGGCTATCAATGCTAGAAGCTATACACACAATTTCAGAGCTCTATCGAACCTCCACGTCTATGAACTCAGTGACTGCGTCGACGCCGCCAACAGATTCGAACCTTGAGCCCTCCTACACGTTAGTTGCACACGATGTCCCTCGGCCACGGCTCGAACCTATCATATATTTAAGATTCTTTTTTTTATCTGTCAAATCAAATTTCAATTTTGTTTAACGATTCAAATTTCATGTTTTGTTTAACGATTAAATAGGAATTAAATTTTTAATTTTTTAAAAATTTCTTTTTTTTTTTTTACTTTTATTCGAACAATTTTATATGAGTTTTTTACAGAAATAATTTAATTCTTAAATCTCAGCTGTTGGATACGATCTCATTTTTCAGCTGTGTGTTACGCAATTTCAAGGTCATCGTTGTAAATTATTTATGCATACATAACAGTCCCCGGAAATAATAATAACAAATAAAAGATATTGAGAGGAAGCTGATGACTTTCAAGGATTTTTAATTTGTTGCTTTGTACCGAACATAAATAGATTTAGGAAGCAAATAAACTCTCAACTATTTTTCTGAGATTCCAAGGACAAAAAAAAGGAAGAAAGATTTTAAAAGAATTGCACTTTGTATAGAGAATATCATTCGTGAAAAAAATTGTTTGCTGGTAAACGATCTTGTTCTTTGGGTAAGTTTTATTCTTATTGTCTTAAGTTTGTAGAAATGTGAATAGTTCTGTAAGGAATTTATTATTTAATAAAATTTTAATCGTTTAAAAAGACTAATCAAATTTTTTTTAAAAAATAAATTCTTTTAATATATTATTAAATTTGTGTCATATGAGATATTAATAAAAAATATTGTACGCAAAAATTAGGGTTATTTTAGATTATTATTTATTAGTCATAAAAATGTATTTCTTTTCTACATTTTAGAAAATAAAAGATATTAACAATTTAATATGTTAAGATAATAATAAATAATTTTTTATAGAAGTTAAATTCTAAATGAAAATAGTAATTTGTATTTTAAATTGTCTTCAATAAAAAGAGTTGTAATATTTATTTTGGTTAAAAATAAACAAAATCAATAAAATTTTATTCACAAATCAGAAATATTCTCAATTTTTGAAGTGTGTTTTCACCTTTTGTGTGACATAGAATTTCCTAGATAATTAATATTTTGTAATTAAAAATGTGTTTATAATTGAGAAATGAGAAAATATATTACAGCAAATGAACAACAAAGATTCTTAGTAACTTATTAAATTAACTACAACCTATAAAATGAATTGTTTCAATAACTTAATACAAATATTTCTAATAACAACACCCAGTAGACAATGAAACGTAAAGATTTTTAACAATCTAATGTAAGAAATCGTATTTCTTTAAATACAAGTGACTCATCAATTTTTTACAAAATCATTAGAAACTTTTTGTAAAATATACTTTTTTAACATGATGATTAAATATTTATCCTCAATTTTACTTGCCAAATTAGTCAAATCCTTTTGTTATACGAAAATTGTATTACAACTAACGATTATTCCAAAATATAATATTTTATGTATTTTATTTCTCGTCAGATATAAAATATATCTGTAATAATATCTGCTATCATTTTAAAATACATATTTATCCATAAATTTAAAAAAACAGCTTACACAATATTAATTTTCTCAACTTTCTATTTGTGCAATGAATTCATTTAATTATTTATATAATTATAAACCAATTTACTTTTTATTCATTGAACAAAACATGGAATTCTTTTTTTTTTTCCGAATAAAAGTCTTAAACAAATGTGACAAATTATGCAAATTTTTTTGGCTAGATTTTTTTTTTTTTTTTTTTTTAGGGGGAGGAATGTTAGATGATGCTTTCAATACTGATTGTTACATATGATTAAGTTTTTGCATTATGTAAAGGAAAAAGATTTAATTTCTTAATTATTTCAAAAGGGTTGAACCATTATTCCTAAGTAAAAATGTTCTAAGAATTCCATAAACGTTATTGAATAAAAACTATTTAATCCTTGAATTATTAAATTACGTGTGATCACAAATTCTACTTTATGTACCGACTTTTTATTTTATATTGAAATAACTTTTTTTCGCATTCGAAGTATTACCATTTTCTTATATCGATTTGCTATTACATTGTAATTACTTAACTATTTGCTATTGCATTGTAACTATACTATACATAAACTCATTTAAAGAAGGTTCCAGAATTAAAGAACTTCCAGAGAGTACTTAATATATTAAAAATGCCAATGGTTCTCCAATTCAAAAGGTTCGACCTTCAAGAGAGGAAAAAAACAAATAAAAAAATTAAATAAATGGAAAAAACTGAATAAAAATAAAATGGATAAACTTTGGGATGAAATAAAAAATTAATTGCTATGACGTTTAAAATTAATTACAATTTTTTATCTCTGATTAATTATGGCAATCCAATTATTGAATGTAATCAGGGAACATCCAGATTTCTTTTTCACAACAATTGTATTTTGGCAGAATTTCTTATTTGGGTACTTATTGTTAAGTTCAAAAAAAAAAAAAATTAATAATAATCTAGATCAAAATTGTCTAACCCACTTTGCGCAGGCCAATAGTAGACCCAAGCTTGGAGAGAAAACAAAAAAAAGAAAACAAGTAATATAAAAAAAAAAAATTTTAAAGTCAATTCCTACTTTTTTTCATTCTATTGCAGAAAATCCTTTATAAATAATTTTCATTCATTTTTTTTTAAGTTTATCTGGCTGCAATCTGTTGATAGATATATGCAACTTAAATAAAAAAAACTTAAATTAATTAAATAAATTTAATTACTGAAATAATATTTGAAAAAACTGTATTAACATAAAGTGTTATCCACTACAAGTTTAAAAAAATGTATTTGAACTTGAGTGGATGAATGAAAAGTATTTTATTAACGATTGAAAATTTGAACAAGATATTATATAGGGAGAGTGTGAGCTAATAGTAGGAATTTAAAAAAAAGGATAATAATCTAGAACAAAACTGTCTGGCGCGCAGGCCAATAGTGGACGAAAGCTTGGAGAAAAAAAGGGATAGTATTTCTCTCTAAGTCCATCCCCCACCAAAATGGCCTTTAAGTCCACACCCTCGTCTACCAAGGTGTCACATCCGATTGCGCACCTCTTTTCTGTGATGTCATTTCCGTCTCTTAGAAAGCATCCTCTACTATTCAGACCATTAATTTTAAAATTATAAATTCCTTAAAAAATTGGTACATTTAGTAATTATGTAACTTATTTTTAAATAAAACAGCATACTACTTAAAAATATACATAAAAAAAATGGTAAAATTTTTGAAAATATTATAATATTTAAGCACGAATTTACATTTATTGTTTTTTATTTTCTAAGATACTTATTTCAAAAAATTCCGCAAGAAAAGAAACCAAATATTATATTGCGGTAACATTTTTTGCTTATTATATCAAAATGGATATAGAAAATTATTTACTAACTTTTTGTTTAACAGCTATAAATTTGTATATTTTGTATGCGGCTCAATACAGCTTTTTTTCCTAATGAAGCTCCACAAAAAAAACCGTAAAGATTCGAGCACATCTGATCCAGATGGAACAATTTGTTTGTGACTACATCAGAAGAACAAAATATACTCGTATTTTAAGTCCGTTATCCACTTCATTGATGCTTACTAAATGTTTAATGATTACTGGAAACAAAATTTGAATATTTGTAAGGTAATGATTGATGCTTATCCATTCACATATTTATTCATCGCAAATAATACAACTTTTTCAGATTAAAATTTTTAATTTATTCTAGCTATCCGGTAATAATAAATATTTCATAATATGAAGAAAGTTTTCATAAACAATGTTAGCTGTGACAGGAAAGATCTACTCGTATAAAAAAAAATTAATTAAATTTTCATAAATAAATTATAAGCGAATAGTTTATAGTTTAAAGTGTCAAAGGAGACTGAAAGCAGTTTCAATCGATGTATGACTCAAAATTAAATGTCATAACAAATATTGTCTGGTTCCTGTTTACATTGACAGGAAACAGGAACCATATCAATGATAAAAAACACATGGACTTCGAAAGTATTTTATTATAAACTAAATTAAGTTTAATAGTTGTAACTTTTTATTATTAAATAGAAACACATTTTCAAATTTAGTAAAAGATCAATTAATGTGTTAATAATAAAACAAGTAATATAAAAAAATATTTTTAAAGCCAATTCCTACAACTATATTGAAAAAAGTCCTTTATAAATAATTTTCATTCATTTTTTAAGTTTATCTAGCGCCATCTATTGGTAGATATATGCAACTTAAATTTAAAAAAACTAAAATTAATTAATTAAATTTAATTAATGAATTAATATTTGTAAAAACTGTATTAACATCAAGTGTCATCCATTAGAAGTTCAAAAAAAATGAACTTGAGTGGATGAATAAAAAAGTATTTTATGAACGATTGAAAATTTGAACAAGATATATATAGGGAGAGTGTAAGCTAATAGAAGGAATTGAAAAACTAGGATGAATAGCTATTTTTTTTTTTTTTTTTTTTTTTTTTTTTTTTACAAATTATTTCTCTTCTTTTAATCCATTATTATTTTGTTTAAAAAATAAAGTAATTCGTTTCTTCTGGTAATTTATATTTCCTAAATGATGCTCATTTATTTTGTTTAACGAAATAAAAATTATTAAATATACATATGCATAGATACACACACAATCATATATATATATATATATATATATATAGACTATATATATATATATATAGTCATATATATATATATATATATATGATGACTTACAGATACAAAATAAATTCTTTTAAAAAGATTTCATCTTTAAAGTGTCTTATTAAGCTAGGTATACACCACCTTCTTATGTTATTTTATTGTTTTTCTTTTTATGTATTTTGCCTCCCCACGTTTTTATCATATTTATATCTCTCTATATAGAAATCAATAATATATGAAATGTATAACTTAAACTAGAATACATCCATTAAATTTATTTCATTAAAATCCCCGTGTATCAATAAATTAAGTAATTTTTCATTTTTACTGATACATATCATGTGTTTAATAAATATTTACTTCAAGAAAAGAGCTTTTGAAATTTGACTGCATTTAAAATTTTACAGGAATTAAATATTTCATTGTGCTACTTTTATAAGTAAAATTATCTCCGTAAAGTGGAATTTATATCTTTAATAATTTGTTGTAATATTTGTTCAGTGTCTGTATGTAACAAAATTGCATGAATTATTTATTTTTTGATGCAAAATTAATTTCTGCCCTCTGTAATGAATATTGGTCACTGAGTTCGACGTAACGAACATTAAGGAATTTAAAAGGTTACGATTTTTAAACTATTAAGGATATTGCGATAAATTATGCCAATGAGCAAGTAAAGTAATAAACAATAGCAAAATTTAATGTTAGTTCGGGAGATTCCAAGCATTTCCTCATTTATTTTTCAAAAAATTGTGCTAACGAATAAAGCTTATTAATTTTTTATCCCACTTAGCAGACAGCAGCATCTAGACCAAGTCAAAAACCCTGTGGAAGAAGGGAAAGGGGGAGGAGCTTCTTTTGTGATGGGGCACCCGTAGGTAGAAGTCTGATTTGACTCCGTAGGAGGAAGGCAGTACCTTCCGGGAGGACTTTTAAGGGGAACAACCCTTCATTTACGTATTGTATGGGTGAAACCCCAGAAAAATCCCCCCTCCCAGTTAGTCCGATGAACGAGACAAGATGCTGAACATCACAAACGTTATCGAGTCTCTTCGTTTTTGAAGTAATTTGTATCAATGCCAGCTGATTGAACCTCAGCCCTGATGCTCACCAAGGGGCCGTGTTAAAACTAAGCCACGAGTCGGGCTTATTAATAATTTAATAATTATTATTAAATTATTATGTCATTGTAAATGCAATTATTAAAAAAATCAAACACCATTTTTTTCTACATATTTATGCAGCCATAAGTTATTACCGATAGGAATTAACACATTCTTAATAATTTCTTAATTAATTTATTATTGTTTATTAATTTTTTTAATCTAAAAACATGAGTTCCTAATATTGAAAACTTTCACTATCGGTGTAAAGCCTTTTTGATTACTATCAATAAAATTTAATCTAATCTATGTTTTCTCAAAATTAAAAAAACCTTTTTAATATTGTTAAAATTAATATTTATAATTGCCGAAAATTATAGATAAATTTCCAGTTGTGAATAGTAGTGAAATTAATAGGAAGTTGGAAATGCATTTACAGCTCTTAAATTCCTATTAATGTAGAAAGATTTGTTTCCCTTCTTCCGAATCGTAAAATATTAATGGATACTTATCTTTTAATATCGAGCACTCGGACGAAGTATGACAATCACGTGACCACCAATATTTCAGACATGAATAAGTGGAAATAAACTAATTCATTAAAAACAAGTAACATAAAAAAAAATTTTAAAGTCAATTCCTACTTTTTTCACTATATTGTAGAAGTCCTTTATAAATAATTTTCATTAATTTTTTTTAAATTTTATGTTTTGGTACATATATGCAACTTAAATCTAAAAAAAAACTAAAATTAATTATTTAAATTTAATTACTGAATTAATTTTTGAAAAAACTGTATTAACATCCAGTGTCATGCACTACAAGTTCAAAAAAAAAAAATGTATTTGAACTTGAGTGGATGAATAAAAACTGTTTTATGTACGATTGAAAATTTGAACAAGATATATATATAGGGAGAGTGTGAGCTAATAGAAGGAATTGAAAAAAATTTCCGTTTTGCAATTATAAGTTAATTGAAAACATTTAAATAATGTTTAATTAAATTAATTAAACATAACCAATTTAACAATAATCTTGCTAAACTGATGATTGTTTAATCATTTTTAATTATTAGTTTAACATTAATTTTATTATTTAAAAACAGATCACTCCCCCTAATTTAGAAGTTTTATAAGATATTAGTAATTAACACAGTATGGAAATATTGCAAATAAGTAAACAATACATTTTAAAAATACGATCACTTTTTAAAAATAATGATAATATTTTTGACAGCATGGTGCCTTCATTTTCTATCGACTTATAGCCAATGAACGATAAAAAATATGAATGTCAAAAATAATTTCTGCCAAATGATAAGTAAGTTGGTTCCAGTGCTCTGGCGCTCGATGCCACGTGTTTCTGGTTCGAGTCCCGGCGGTATCATGGATGTTTGGAGGTTCGGAATCCACTTTAAATTGTAGTCGACCATCAATCTCAATCGAGAAAGCTTTCGTCCAAAAAATTAAAGATTTGGTGAATGCAAACCGTCGATTTACAATTAAAGACATGCCGATGATGTTGGAATTTCAAAAGGATCGGCCAATTCTATTTTGGGCCTCAAACGCGTCAAATCTCGATCGGTACCGAAAAAATGCTCCAGCTCATATAGCTCTGATTCTTCGTGACTTTTTCGCCAAAAAATGAAACCCATATCGTTTCACAGCCACCGTATTTACACCGTGGGACTTCTGGCTATTCCCTAAACTCAAAAGATCACTCCGGGGACACCGTTTTGAGCCAATTGAAGAGATTCAACGTGAATCGCCGCGCGCTTTGAAGGCCATCCCTGTCGATGACTTTTTAGCATGCATTGAGGATTGGGAAAAAAGTTGGCATAAGTGCATTGTGTCCGGAGGGGATTACTTTGAATTACTTTGAAGGCGATGAAATAAATTTGGAAGAATAAATAAAAAGAGTTTTTGAAAAAAAAAATAATAATTGGTCTTACTTTTTGGGCAGAGTAGTATAATCAATCAGATTTTTTAAAATTGATTTAAATATAAATTTTATACTTTGTTTTAAAATAATTACTTGCAATAAGTTTTCAATAGGAATACGTGTTGGTATATTAAATTCTTTAATAAATGATTTAGCATGTCTTTTTTTTGTAGCTACTAAGAAAATTAAAAGCACTGAGTAAAAAATAATTATGTTTTCGAGCTTTTATCAAACTAATTTGATAGGCAACAATGCCAGTAAATGATTACGTAATATCAATTAAACTATAATAACATAGTTCTTTTTCTTTTAAATTGCAATTAAAAGATAGAAAATAAATGAAATTATATCAAAATGTGATTAATTACAAAAATTAAAACCTAATTTTTGTTCAAGAATTAACAACCATTCTGTTAGGCGGCCGCAAACATCAGCAATATTAGATTTTTCTTTTTGGTGACGACGCAATAAAAACATCCATTTAAACAATTTCAAAGGTCAAACAACTAATTTTAATAAAATGAGTAAATTATTTCATTTAAAAATAATATTTTAAAAAAACTTAAGACATATTAACTAAAGAAAAAAAAAGAAAAATTAAGAATTAACTTATAAAAAATAAAAATTTGCGCTATTTACAGTAATGGGGTGATTTGTAATTTTTCTCATAAGAAGGAAAAGTATCTACGTTTTTATCTACGAACTTCCCTATTTAAAAAAGGTTCTAAAAAATTCTCGATTTTCTCATGGAAATATATAGCATGTTTATTTAAGGACTCTTATTTATAGAATTTTATTTGAACTAAAGGCATCGAAATTAAGTATGTACATAGTAATTGAAAACAAAATACGTTTTAGACAGAATAATTTCAAAAATTCAAAAAAATTCAAAAGGTTTTTTTTTTATATTCAAATTTTCCAAAACATGTTTCTAAAATTCAATTTAAATTAAACAGAAATCATAAAAAAAAATCGAAAACTTTGATATAGATGCTAAACATCTAAAAACTTAAATTTAAATTTCATAAATTTATTTGTTTTGATTCCCAAGAAATAGTATAAAAATAATTTACAAGAAAAATAATGACTCAAAGTTACTATAAATTTTAAATAAATTAATAAATAGACATTTTAATATACAAATAAAAACGTAAATTCAAAGTTTCGAAATGAGACACTCATTTGCAGTATCTTCTGTAAACCCTATACCATACTTTTTAATACAACAAATAAAAACCCTTGCACTTTATGCATGAATTATCAGAAATAATTACCCAACTCTTTACAAAAAAAGAAATTACATTTTCAAGAGAATCACACTAATTATATTTTTAACACACAGAAATGATGGCCTGATGGCCGAGTGGCTAGCACTCTGGCCCTCGGTACCACAAGTTTTCGTATTCGAAGATCCCGGCGGGGCCATGGATGTTTGTAGTGGTTCGATTCTACTTTAAACCGTAGGCCCCGTATACTAATATGATCCTAGAGTGTTGCAGGGGCATTGTTACTCCGCGTCCGTGGCTTATCTTCAAGTTACACGTGCCCCTTGGGTAATGCAAAGTGAGTAACGTCGGTGCAGCGCTTGCTTTAAGGTAGGGGTCTCCAAACTTTCCAGCTTTAGGGCCATACTGTTTACTCCAGTAAGTACCAAGGCCAAAACCGTTTTATTTTTCAGCCATAATCTATAATTTCTAGACTAGTCGCCGAGTACGCGAAGATAAATTTGAAGATAAATTTTTTGATACTCGTTCGTCGCGGGCCGGTTTCGTCGCGTTTGCCAGCTGCCACGGCATTAGCTGTCTAAGTGTTTGCCAGGCATTAAGGGGAAAAAATCTGGCGCGGCCATGGATGTTTGTAGTGGTTCGGAATCCACTTTAAACCGGAGGTCCCGGTGTAATAGGATCGTAAAGTCTTGAGATTTTGAGGTGTCTTGAGGTTTAGTCAGTCTTCAGCCCTCGTAGTTCCTGCTAAAGTGAAGCTGCATATTACCCTTAATCATAGCCCAGTCACCTGCGGGGCCTTCTGGACCTGGTGTAAGCTTTTCTGCACCTGGGGGATTAGTAACAACAACAACACACAGAAAATAACTTTCTTAGTTATTGAAAGTAAATAATAGATGTCATAAAATTTTGGTAGCGCAGGTTAAAGTAGTGATTTTTAAACTATTATGTACGCACCAGAGATTCTTCTGTGAAAAATATTTTGATGGCAAAACTTTAACAAAAATATCCGAAGAGAAATAAAATAAACAGTTCTTCAATCGATATGTATGATGATAAAAATTTAGAACTATAATAAATCTGAATCAATTTCATGCTTTTCACATTCTGATATTTCTTCTTTCGAAAATATTTGATGTTGTTAAATTTAACAGATATTATAATGGTATATGATTATATATTTACTCACGTCCTGAAAAATTTTTAATAAGATTTCTTTAAAAAAACCTTCGAAATAACTTATCTGTCTCTTATTTTGCATTTTATATTGTGTAATGAAATACATTAAATGCATGAATGTTCCTGAATACTTTAAACATTTAATATAAAAATATATATTTTTTGTCGTTTAAAACTATTTTATTTTAATCTTTTGAAGAATATAAAAAGTTTTCCTATAAATATTGTTCTACGTAGAAAAATATATGAAAATATCATGCATTAAGTTCTGATACTCAGTTTATGTACTTTTAAACAAAAAAATCCCATGATATATTTTATATTAAGAAAAAGAAGATCAATTAAATAAATTGATAGGTATTAAAAAAATTATTATAGGTATTTATATTACTTAAAGGTGTACTTCAGGTATATATACTAAAGGTATACTTTAGATATATATACTTAAATTTCAGGTAACACACTCAATAATAAAAGCAGTACGATGATTAGATTTATTTTAAAGAAACTGGATATTTTCCAAAGTTGAGTTTTTCTATTAATGCAATACGACAGCAACTTTAAATTTTCATAATGCACTCAATAGCAAATTTGTATGTTGACTCTATCGTAAAAGACAAACTTTAAAGTATGAATGAAAGAAAAAAAGTAGGGATTCAGAGACCAATTCTTAAAGAATATAAAAATTGTCAAATTAATTTTTCTCAGCCAAAAATGTACAAGATTCATACATTTAAGATACTTTCTAATTTTTCTTTAAAATACCATTCACTTCATGTTTATATTATTCCACCACTAAGAAATTAATTAAGAAATTTTCCAAGAATCGACGAATTTTTTTTAGGAAATAAAATTTAAAATATAAATTTTAATAATTATAGAAAAATAACAGAGAAATTTAAATTCTGGGTCAATTTTTATCGATTAATTAACATTTCTCATTAAAACTCTATTTGATTATTTTGTAATGCTCAAAGTGACAATAGAAATGTTTGTTTAAAAATTATAAATTACACAGAAAAAGTTAATTCTTATAATATATTTCAAACTAATATTTGAATTTAAATTTTTCAGTCTTTCATCAAAATTCTTTGAAATTTTTGATATTTACTGCGTTTTTTCACTTTATGTATATTTAATTTTTTTTTTTATTTTATAAAAAAATTGAAGTCAAATGTATTTTTTATTATAATTGTTTGTAGCCGTCAAACTTTTTAGAATCATGCATATCAGTCATATTTTTCATGTCATACTGCGTTATCATGCATGTCCTTTTCATTTCTTTTTCATGTCATACTGCGTCGTCATGCATGCCATTTTCATTTTTTTTTTTCATGTCGTACTGTTTGTTACAAAGATGCAAAACGAAACAGTAATAGTAATAATTCATTATATGTAATAGTTTTCTATAAAAATATTTACAATGGCGAAAAAACCAGTAAGCTATTTCTGATAACTTATCAATTATACTATATATGCTAATAAAGTTGCAGATTACGTTGTATTTGTTCCAAATATAAATAAATTTATATTTGTTAAGGTCACCTGCCTCTAGAATTTTGTTAAAATAACTCATAAAAAGCTATAGAAATATTTATTAGAAATTCTTCTTTGTATACTTTCTGAAAGGTGCTCTTGAAAGAGTTAAAGAAAAGCTAACAGTATTAAATTGAAATCACTTATTACTCATTTTACGTTTATAGTACCAGTCATTTACGGATTGAACCAGTTTTCAAGGTCACTAAATATTATTTTAGAATCCCTATAAACTTATTTCTGTGTCTTTATGTTCTATATATGGATTTTTTTCCATTTTCTCATATTTCTGATGTTGAGTATAGTACCCTAACGAAATGATAATTTATTTCTAAAAAAATTAATTTTAGACTTGTTTCAAATGTTTGTTATTCTTTAAAATGATATAAGTTAAAATTTAAAGAATATATTTTTTTATTTTGGCAAAATTTAATTAAAATTATTAATTCTCGTAGCCATTCATTTGTGTATTCAATGAAAATAAAAATAGTTTGTATATTCATTTTTAATTTTTAAAGATTTTAATTGATGTTTATGTCGTTTCTAACTGTGTTTGTTAATGTGAAAAACGGTTGCTGTTACTTTAAAGTTAGTCTAATTTTGCCACCACAATTTTGATAAAAGCCCCTCATGGGTAACATTTAGGATTCCCCTTCTCTTCAAACACAATGAAAAGATTTTTCCGAATTACATATTTATCGCATCCAGGAATGTTCTATTCGGCTTTTTACATATTGGGATTCTAATTTATCAGATCAAAAGCCAAATATGCTATTCCATCAGATCATAAATCTTATACACTATGTGCATGGCTATCTCAGATTTAAATATTTTGGTTATAAAAGCAAATAAAAACCACTTTATATTTTTAAATAACATTTCTATAAAAAGCTAAGCCAAACTTAACTATATTAAATATTCTACATTTTGTTAAGTTTTTTAAGTTTTGTTAAGTTTTTTGTTAGTTTGAAAAAAATGGATAAAAAGGAATTTCGTGTGTAGCATTGCTTTTTGGCGAAAGAAAATACTATTGAAGCCAAAGCTTGGCTTGATAAACATTATTCGGACTTTGCACCAGGAAAATCAACCGTAGAGAAGGGGTTTGCTAAATTTAAACGAGGCGAAATGAGCACCGAGGACGATGCACGCAGTGGACGCCCCAAAGAGGCTGTTACCAACGAAAACATCAAAAAGTCCACAAAATAATTTCTGATAACCGTAAAGTGAAGTTGATTGAGATAGCTGAGACCCTAAAGATATCAAAGTAACGTGTTGGACATGTCGTGAATGAATATTTTGATATGCGAAAGCTCTGTTCAAAGTGGGTGCCCCGCGAACTCCCAATCGACCAAAAACAACAACGAATTGATGATTGTAAGCACTGTTTGGAGCTGTTCAATCGTAATAAACCCGAATTTTTGCGTCGATATGTGACAATGGATGAAACATAGCTTCATCATTCCACACCGGAGTCCAATCGACAGTCAGCCGAGTGGACTGCACGTGATGAACCGACTCCAAAGCGTGGAAAGACGCAAAAGTCGGCTGGCAAGGTTATGGCATCAATATTTTGGGATACACATGGTATAATATTCATTGACTATCTTAAAAAGGGAAAAACCATAAACAGCGACTATTACGTAGCGTTATTGGAAAGTTTGAAAGATGAAATCTCGGAAAAACGGCCTCATTTGAAGAAGAAGAAAGTGCTGTTTTATCAAGATAATGCACCTTATCACAAATCAATGAAAACGAGGGCAAAAGTGCATGAACTGGGCTTCGAATTGCTTCCGCATCCACCGTATTCTCCAGATTTGGCCCCCAGCGATTTTTTTCCTGTTCTCAGACCTCAAGAGGATGCTCGCTGGACAGAAATTTCTCGCCGATGAAGAGGTAATCGCCGAAACTGAAGCCTATTTTTGAGGCTAAAGACAAATCGTACTGTAAAAATGGTATCGAAAAATTGTATGACCGCTATAATCGTTGTATCGCCCTCGAAGGCAACTATATTGAATAATAAAAATCAAATTCCAACAAAAAAAAAAAGAATTTTTCTATGCTAGCCTACGAGCCTTTCAGCCCACGTGGTATATAAGCAATATTATATAAAAAGGACCGCATCGCCTGGTGACCTTCTAAAATCGCATTACTTTTTATATCGCTATTTGATCAGAGTAATTAAACATCAAATCTTCTCAATTTAATAAAGCAATATAGTATCTAGGAAGAACTCAATCGCTATCAAAAGGAGATTTAACATTGTTTTATCAGAGCAATTTATATACATAACAGGGACATACAATAAAGGACTTTCAACCAATTCTTTACTACTACTCTTTACTCTTTTACACTATAAGATTTCATAAAATAACTTTTAAGAGGACAAGAATATGCTTAGACATAAAAAATATAAAATAAGTTTATAGCCTATATTAGGGTTGGCCAGCTTAATACGCTCAGATGGACAGATTTAATGGGGGGTTTAATTATAACCGCGAGAGGTCGCGGTTATAACTGGTAACTGTGACCAGTAACTGTGGTCCAGCGCGGGAAGTAGCAGTTACGGGGAGATCTCGAGACCACGAGGTGAACGCTAGGAGCGTCAGATAAAAACAGACGGTCAGGGACCGGCTTTGGTTTTAGATATCAATAGTATTGTAGAAGTGGCACAGGGTGCCAAGTGTATGTATGTATTCGTAGTGTAAATAAAAAGATTAGTATTTTTAAAAGAGAGTATTCCATCCTGACACAACGAGCTGCTAGTATAGTAGCTAACAAATGTAGGACATCAATAGGAGTTAAACTTAGTGTTTCTTTTGGTTTGGTTTGTCGAACTACGGTAATTTTATGCACACTTTGGGTTAATTAGACCGGGATCTACAATTTAATGGGGATTCCGAAGCACTACCAAACATCCATGTCACAACCAGGATTCGAATCTGAAGCTTGTGATACCAACGGCCACAGCGCTAGCCAATCGGCCATCAGGCTACAGAAGAGTGATGGAAGAATTCTGTTCTCCAAAGTTGAATTGATCGCAATAAAATAGAGGATTACGATAAAGACGATTACATATCAACCTATGTAATTAATTTTTACAAACTAATACCATTATTGCACCACTATATTAAGAATATAATTATTATATATTATACCAGTAAAATTAGCAAAATATTAAAATGATCATCATTTGATTTTATTTATTTCTCAGAATAATTTTTCTGTTAACTGTTTATTTATGTTGTATTTTGTTTAATTTTATACATTTTTTTCTTGAAAAATTTATAATTTTAACATAAGAAAGGAAAATCGAATGATTTGCTCATCCTTTGAATGTCATCACACTCACGAGTATTTTACTTGTTCTTTGAATTTAAAAATATGAATGTAAAATGAACCGTACGAAGCGTCGAACTCGGTGGTAATGCGCACATTCACTTGCAATAGTAAATTAATACAAGATTCTTCAAGAAACTTAGATCAGTGGTTCTCAAATTTTTTGTAGTCAGGGTGCATTTAAAAACAAATAACAGTAGCATACAAATTTCTGAGAAATAAGCATCTGCTAATAACGCCTCATAGTTTTTATATTAAGATGGTCAACTCCAGAGACTGCTACTTACAGACGGTGGAGTTTTAGAGCTTGCAATGGAAATTTTTTCGTAACATTGAAAATCACATAGACGCTAGCTTTCCTAGTAGCCAACCATGGCAGTTACTTAGTTTCTCAGAAACCTTCTTTGGCCAGTATTGCTGTTTGGTGACTTTTTATGTGAAAAAGAATAAACAGCAATCAGAAAGGTTAGTTGTTTTTATTGAAATTGTCTTTGGATGAGAAGACGGACAAGAAAAAAGAGTAATTACATTTATTATTATATTTGGCGTATATTCTTCTGGAATACCACAGGACACACCAGAGCGTCCTGGAGCACCCTCTGAGAACCACTAACTTAGATCCTGTAATATTAGAGTACTGAAATTGAGTTTTTGAAAATAAAACGCATTGTAAGACTTGGAGAACACTGGAATTGTGTAAATCAAATTGCGTTCCTCTAGTTAGTCATTGCTAATCATTATTGTCTACTCACACATTTAATGAATTGTCTATTGTATAAAAATATTAAGTCAAAATATTATATAAGTGTGTATATCATTGATGTTTTCATGTTGTATAATAATGAAAAAGACATAAACAAAAACATGTAAGAGATGACTTACATGAAAACATGTAAATCGCACATACCACTTATGTTTTTATGCTATACAATAAAAAAATCCTTGTATTTTAATTTTTTTCATTTTAAAGAAAAAAAAAAATGATATTTCCAAATCACAATGAATCACTTCATTCACAATCATTCACGACCAATCGCTTTCTTATTGATTGTTTGGTTTGGTTTGTCGCTCTACGGTCATCTTGTGCACACTTTGGGCTAAACAGACAGGGACCTACAGTTTAAAATGGATTCCAAACCACTACAAACATCCATGGCACCGCCGGGACTCGAACCCGAAACCCTTTCATATTGAAGATTATCAATAAGAAAGCATTCGCCTTCGTTGTTCCTTCTGCTTTTAAATATCATCAAAAATATTATCAAAAACCCCTTATATTTGAATTTTTATTCACTTTAAAGAAATAAATTATGTTATGATATTGCCAAATCACAATGAATCACTTGAATCACAATCATTCGAGATCAATAGCTTTCTTATTGAAGATTATCAATAAGAAAGGATTCGTATTTGTTGTCCATTTTGCTTTTAAAAACAATCTAAAATATTATTTAAAAATCCTTAGATTTGAATTTTTGTTCACTTTAAAGAGAAAAAAATATGCAAGGATATTGCCAAATCACAATGAATCGTTTCAATCGCAATCATTCACGATTAATAACTTTCTTATTGAAGATTGTAAATAAGAAAGCATTCATATTAGCTCTCCATTCTGCTCTTAAAAGTTATCTAAAATATTATTAAAAAAATTCTTAGATTTGAATTTTTGTTTACTTAAAAAAAATATTATGCAATAATATTGCCCAAATAACAATGAAAGCTTCAATCACAATCATTCACGATCAATCGCTTTCTTATTGAAGGTTGTCAATAAGAAAGCATTCATATTCGCTGTTCATTCTGCTTTTAAAAACCATCTAAAATATCATCAAAAAAACTTTTTGATTTGAATTTTTGTTCACTTTAAAGAAACAAAATTATGCAATATTACCAAAATCCTAATGAATAGCATCAATTGCAATCATTCACGATTAATTGCTTTCTTATTGAAGATTATCAATGAGAAAGCATTCGTATTCATTGCCATTCTGCTTTTAAAAACGATCTAAAATATTATAAAAAAAATCCTTAGATTTGAATTTTTGTTCACTTTAAAGAAAAAAATATTATGCAATGATATTGCCTAATCACAATGAATCGCTTCAATCACAATCATTCACAATCAATCGCTTTCTTGTTGAAGATTATCAATAAGAAAACATTCGTATTCGTTGTCCATTCTGCTTTTGAAATAACCATCTAAAATATTATCGTTTAAAATTACGTCACATGCAGTCGCTTAAAGTTACACATCGTCTAAAGACACGTCACTTCCAAGCATACTTTCATTGCCTTAAATTTTATTTAGGGTGCGAAGAGAAATAAAGAAAGCAATATAAAATGGAATGACATTATTTTTACTCGCGATGTTTGTTTGACTTTCGTTCAATTCAATAACGAGTTTAGATTCTGGTAGTTTTTTCAAATGGTGATCGTAATATTGGGGAATTAAAAGCAGCGATAGAAAAAAATAAACGTGAGTTTAGAAATAGAGGTGATATTACTGATCTGCTTCAGAATTAGCCCAGAGCCTGCGGGAATCGGGCAAATTCCTAAGTGTGTGATCAACATTGCCAGCTATTTTTCGCCGAAGTTCGAAGGTATCTTTGAAGTATAAAAAAAATCAAGATTTAGTATATTTCATTTACTCGTGAGTGAACTACGCATTTACACATTATTAAATTTTCGTAAGTGTTCGTTATGGCATAAATTTATTATAAATTTATCAATTTATCAATTAATTGAATAAATCACAAGAAATTCATTAATTTGATTGTTTATATCTAATAAAGGATTGATTCTATCTCTAAAAATCTATTTTGATTTAAAAAGTTATCTATCTTCGAAAAAAAGGAAAGTAACATTGCATATTTAGGCACTTAAATATAAGTGTTTAGGTTAATATTCCTACATAAAATGTGAATTTGTACATTCATATATATTATATAAAGTGTGAAAGTTATATATATATTTATAATTAATTACACAATTTGAATATAATAGTGATTTCAAGACTGGTTTAATCATGTTACTTAAGTTTCTCTTATTTAAATAAAAATATTACATTTATATTATTGATATTATTTACTTTAAAATTTGAAAAACTTTAAAAAGGAAATTTATGTTGTCTTTAAAACGTTACATTTTAAACGTTAAAACTTTATTGTATTATTTTGATTTCAATTATGTAAATCGATAAAATTTGAAAAAAAAATAGATGAAATTTTAGATAGTATGTATGTATAAATGTATTAAATAAAAGAAATTTTAAAATTTTAGTCACTTTAAAAATAAAATTGTGTTATCTTTAAAACGTTACATTTTAAACGTAATAAATTTAATACATTTATTTTGATTTCATAAGTTATGTAAATAGATATTTTATTTCCCATTCAGGTACTTTTGCTAAAATTCTCTGAAAATCAAACATGATCTTCGAAGATATTTTAACAGATGTCGGAAGCTTCGGAATGTATCAAAAAATCCTCATAATAGTTTTTCTGATACCAAGTTCCATAGTGATACCATGGTTCTCGATGAGTTCCATATTTTTGTCCAGCATTCCTGATCACTGGTGTCACGTACCGGAAATTGTCAATTCAAATTTGTCCATAGAAATGCAAAAGCAACTTATCAGTCCACCACATGATCGTCATTGCTCTATGTATGATGTTGATTATGTGTCGATTATGGAATCGAGAAATTTCACCATAGACCCGTCATGGCCTGTTAAGGAGTGTAATAATGGTTGGCAGTTTGACAGAACGAACTATGACGAGACATCTGTATCAAAAGTAAGTTATTTTTTAAATATATCATGAAGTATTATTTAAAATTACATGTTTTACTTTTCGCACAAAATTGTACTTTCTTGAAAATTCAACCATGTTCTTACCTTAATCGCACCAAATTGTACTTTCCTGAAAATTCAACCATGTTCTTACTTTAATCGCACAAAATTGTACTTTCTTCGAAATTCAGCCTTGTTCTTACCTTAATCGCACAAAATTGTACTTTCTTGAAAATTCAGCATTGTCCTTAGCTTATCGAACATACAGACTGAATCTATTTTAATGTTTATTTTCTGCATAAAAATTATTTGGTCTTTGTTTATTTTTTGAAAAATTATTTTGTTAAAAATGTAAGGAAAAGAATTTGAAAAAATAATTTTATTTTTTAATTATTAATTAATGATTAAATTATTAAATAAATTTAATTAAGCCTCTCAACGCCACCCAAAATAATATAACATATGTTATCAAAACTATTTCAACATTTAGCAACAAAACTGAACTGATTAAATGCAACAGATAGAAATATATAATATGCCGTCAGATTTAAAAGGCTTTAAGCAAGTTATTTTGCATTTTAATTATTATCGAATATTTATGATATTACATTTTTTTCCAATGTGATGACACTCAAGTTATATATTTAATTATATACCATTCCCATAAGTTTTATTTTGTTTTATTATTATTTGTTGTTTTAAGATCTGCTTATATTAATTGATTGATTTTATTAAATATCATATTTCGTTTCAATGTAATATAATTTAATTTCCCAAGTAATATATCATAGTACAGTCAGCACGCAATACATAAAATATATTACTTAAAAAGGCAAATAAACTTTGTATTTATTGGACTTTATTTTAATAAGTTTACTAGACAAAAGCAAAAATATTTTTAATGGGAAATTTGAGAAAACGATACCTTTAATTATAAGCGAAAACATCATTTGTTCTTTTTTATTATTACTAAGAGAAAATAGAGTAATATTTTAAAATATTTTTTACATTTTTTGTCATTTTAAAACCGAAGTAATATATGATATTTACGAAGTTTATAAATGAAATACACAGTTTTAAAGTTTTTACGCCGAAATAAATAATAAATTATTTTTAACGTGAAAATGCATAGAAAATACTATTATTAACACGTTTTTATATGAATGATTTCGTTGAATGATTCCAAATACAACAGAAGACTTTATTATATTTTATATATGAACTATTGTTATATGATTATTCTTTAAGAATTTAAAAGGTGACATCTTTTTTATCTAACTAAAAAAAAAAATGAAGAAACTATCTATATCTGATGTTTTTTCCTAGCACATTTGCAAAATCAGATTATTGCCTTATTTTAGGATCAACTACTCGATCTTATGTAGAAGATTAGATCAAAATTATTGATTTTTATTTTGCATCAAATATTATTTTATTATTTCGAAAAAAAAAAAACCCTGATATTTCTGATGTGCTTTAATTATTTAATTTTTTTGAAAATTCAAATCTTTTTTCTTCGTAAAATTTTAGTGGAACATGGTTTGCAAAGACGATCATTACAGCAGTCTTGTTCTTAGTCTGATGTTTGTTGGCATTACAATCGGTACACCACTATTTGGACTCATGTCAGACAGGTATGATCATAAATTTCGTAGAAAAAAAATATTTAGTTTTTATTTAAAAATTTATGTTTATCTACATAAAAATACTATTGAATAAAAACTTATATTTAAAAGAATTAAATTGATCCATTAAATTCAGTTAAATTAAAAAAATATTAGGCAATATAATACAATAAAAAGAAAATATTGAAAATAAAAACAAACTTATTCAATACAGAGTAAATTATCGGCTGGGACGATATACATGTTGTCCATAAAGTTTAAAATTTAATGTAAGAACAAAATTCATAACAGCAATCTTAAAAAATAAAAATAAATGAATAGTTTAAAAAAACTAAAAAACACGCTTTTAGAGTTAATCAAACTAAAAAGTAAAAAAATAATTGTTAACATAAAAATAAAATGACTGACGAGAAAATGAATTCTAAAAGCGTGGGGTGCTCGATATCAATCGCTATAATTTTTCACTAGTTTCATTATGAAAGAGTTGGTTTAAAAATGTCATACAAAGCACCCCACGCTTTTAGAATTCATTTTCGTCAGTCATTTTATTCTTATGTTAACAATTTTTTTTTTTTACTTTTAGTTTGATTAACTCTAAAAGCGTGTTTTTTAGTTTTTTTTAAACTATTCATTTATTTTTTACTTTTTAGTTTGATTAACTCTAAAAGCATGTTTTTAGTGTTTTTAAACTATAATATTTAAATGAGGTCCCGGTATGGAGGAGTGGAACTATAGTTCTTACAATAATGTAATTGTGAGTAAAACAAAGGCTAAATGCGAATAGTCCGTTGTGCCACTGTCCTGCGTAGGTTTGAATGTCTTTACTGAATACTTTCATTCTACATGGGTTAAATTGCTCTTCATAAGTTAAAATAGAATCTCTAATCCTGGCGATCCTAATCATGATGAGATAATAAACTTATCAAACTATTTTATTGTCGTCGGTCCTTGATAAGTCTACAACGTTTAAATTTAAATCTGATCGCTTAAAGTAGGGCAAAATTGAGCCCAAAGAGTCAGTTACAAGCAAACAAACAAACATGCAGGTGAAACTAATATAAAAGCGTATTAAAAAGAATCAACTGTTTTCTTTCTGAAAGATGCCTGTAAATGTTTCTTTGCAGCTTAAATAGTGTATATGAGGAGAAACAGATCTCCAGGGGAAAAAGTCAGTTTACATACATACATACAAACATACAAACATACAAGTGAAGCTAATAAAAGCGTATTAAAAACTATACAATTTCAAACGATTTTCTTTTCTTTATTATCTCATTTTCACTTTGAAATTTAATTATCTTTGCTTCCATCAGACGATTTTTAAAGCAAATTTTTTACATTATTTAATTATATAATTATTATCTCATGGAAGAAATTCAAATAAATCTCGTGAAAAAAATTTAAAATATTATGTATGTAACAGTTTTGAAAGAAATTAAGAAATTAAAAAAAAAAAAACCACTAAGAAAATTTGAAGGTGATCAAGGAAATGAAAAATTAACCAAATACACGAAAAAAAGTGACAAAGAAAACGGAAATCCCCTTTCCTCAAAATAATACCAATAATTTTATAAGTAGTAAGAGCTAAACTAAAAAAAACTTTATTGTCGTAAATTGGTAATTTGATGAACTGATATAATGCAATATAAATAAAAATAAGAAAATGCATGAACTTTTATGTATACTAGTTTTTCAATCAAATTTACATATATTTTTTTAATCAAAATAAAATAATTTACTTTATTTTATCTAAAACCTGAGTATACTAAAAATTATATTCGTGCTGTAGTTTCAAAGTTTTTTTAAAAAAACTGTTTGGTAGATTGCTTAAAGTTCATGAAAAATCTAAATGATGACAAAAATTTATTTTGAAAGTAATATATTAAAAAGATAGAATAATGTTTTTCAATTTTTTTAAAATATGAGACAAATTAACATGAGTTTTCTTTGCTAATCTTCGTTTTTATTAGGAGATTGGTAGAATGCATTATTAACAGATAATTATTTTTAGTTCAGAAACAATGTACCACTGTAATAAATACTTTTTGAAATTCATTGTCTTTCATTGTATTTTTAAGGGTGGGAAGAAAACCAACGTTTCTGTTGACTGCTTTCATAATAGCGGTAACAGATATTGGATCAACACTCAGCCCAAATTTCGAACTCTACCTGCTGCTCAGAACTCTAAACGGACTTTGTATAACTACAATATATACTTTAGCCTTCATTATACGTAAGTTTATTATGAATGCTATTATTATATTTAAAAAGTTTTAGTGCCCACAAATTTTGTAGCAATCAATAATATTTTTAATCAATAATATTAAAAGTTTTTGTAAAACTTTTAATAATTATTATACGACAGAGAGTAAAATAATCATTTTGCCTACACGAAGATTTTTCGGTACTTACGTATTAACGCCACCGCAGCTATAGATTTGGCTGTTTTAAATAGAGCCAATCTACACTTAAAATTTTTGTGACAAATCATAAAATATATAAACACTTTATTTAAAATCAAAACACTTTCAAAATTCAAAACACTTTATTTAAGAACAAAGTAGTCAATCGGATTTCGGTGGAAAATAGGCCTATATAGAGTTTAACATACATTCAAAACAGTCTCTATTTTGGCGCATTGGCGGATCTTTATTGGCGCAACTTCTGCTGCGGTGGCGTTAATACGTAAGTACCGATTTTTTCTTATCAATTTATTAAAAATAATATTCTGAATGAAGCCACAATGCAAAGTAGACGTTTGTTAAAAAGAAAATGAAGAAAATGTATCTAGAAACAATCAATAAAAAGGACAATAATAGAGTAAAAATAGTAATTTTGTCTATTTAGAGATTTTTTTCTTATTAATTTATTAAAAATAATATTCTGAATGAAGCCATAATGTAAATTAGATGTTTTCTCAAAAATGAGGAAAATTTATCCAAAAACAATCAATAAAAAAAAGACAATATTAGAGTAAAAATAATAATTTAAGTCTACTCATAGATTTTTTTCTTATCAATTTACTAAAAATAATATCCTAAATGAAAACATAATGCAAATTAGAAGTTTGCTCAAAAATGAGGAAAATTTATCCAAAAACAATCAATAAAAGTAAAGATAAAAGTTATAGCTAAATAAACATCTCTTACATATCAATTTAATGTAATTTGATTAGGAAACATAATATTAAAAAGTTCATGACATTCATTTCTTAACAAAAATTGTTTTCAGCCTTTAAAACACTAAGTAATTTAATATCTTATTTATCGCATATTAAACTATTGTAAAAATTAAAAATTTTTTTGGTTCATACGAAAAATAATAATGTCATTAATTTTGCACATATGAGGTTTTACAACATAAAAATATAGAATACAATTTTTCACTTACTTTTGAATTATTTTTGTAGATGAAAATATTAAGTTGAAGGCAATTCGAACCTTTTCTTTCCAGTTTTAGAACTGGTCAGTCCTGATATAAGAGGCAGGGTAAATGGAATAGCAACCACTGCCTGGACATTAGGAATGTGTGTGCTACCACTGGTCGCTTGGCTCACACGACATTGGCTATACTTGAGCATCGCCACTTCAACAGCTTCGGCTTGCCTTTTACTGTATTGGAGGTAAGGAAAATATAATTAAAAAATTAGGTTACCGTGTACCTAAATAATGCAGTACGATCCCTCTATAAATGCGATTCAAAACAACGTGGATATAGTTATAACATGGATAGAAAGATTCCCTCTCCAAAAAAATACAAGGCAAAAAAATACTGTCATATATAAATAATTTTTTTCTATAATAATAAGTTGGACAAAATAAGTAAATAATCAAGTACATATATTTCTGTTAGATTACATGTAGCTGTATTGTTTAAATAAGTAGATAATGTAAAATAATAGTATCAAAAATGATGGCCGAGAGCTCTGGTGGGTTCGAGTCATGGCAGTGCCATGGATGTTTGTAGTGTTTCGGAATCCACTTTAAAACGTAGGTCCCGGTTCTATAGGATAGCAGAGTGTTGCGGAGGTAGTGTTATTCATGTCCGTAGCATATCTTCCTGCTACGCATGCCATCTGGGTAGTGCTAAATAAGCAACAGCGTCGCTACCCTTGCTTATGGCATAAAGATTAACTGTCTTTGTATTGCCAGCTGCATTAGAACAACAACAGTATGGAATATTTAAATTGCCAATAATTTTTACTTTCTGAACTTTTTTAAAAATTATGTTAGAGCCCAACGGCATTATATACAGTATATATTTTAGAATTCATAACACATGCAAAATATTAAGTGTTGAGTTATGTCCAGTTATACGCATTTAAATGTTTTGTGTTAATGTAATTATACATTCTAATAAAGGAGTAGTATTGTGCAGTACTTTATTGGGCATCTTGAATTCAAATAAGCTAAAATGTAAGGTAAATGATTAAAAGGCTGCAAAAATTACAGAAATTTACTGTTCCAAAGAAAATAGTAAGAAAACGAATCCAACTACACAAATTAGAAAATACATCACATATTCAGCAGATAATTTTTTTTGCACATTCTATTTTATCTTTTGATATTCTTTCTTTAACGTATTCTCCGTGTAACATCCATTAAAATTTAACTTGTTTTAACAACACTAACGAAATAGGTATTGATTTTTTTTCGTTTATCATTTTATCTTCAAATAAAGTGGGTATAGTAATTGTTTACGGATGACCGCGTTATAGAGGGGTCGTAATGCAATAATTCATTATACAAAATATGTAAGTTAACTGAAACTAACTGTCATAAATATAGTATTTATTCTTTAAATCTTAATGAGAAATAACTTGTTTTATAATTTTTATATTAAATTACTCAATGAAAATCTTTAAAAAAATTCCATATATTTGTCATAATATTGAAAGTTGATTCATTGTAATCAAAAATAAATAACCAGATTTCCATGCTTTGATCAATATAGTTCGAATTAAAATTAAAATAATCGTGTGAAATTAATTACAAAACGTTGCCACGGTTACTGCTTAATAATACTTCAGTATAAAACACCAAATAATATTTTTTTAGCTGATTTCAGCTCATGGCAGAAAAACTACAGGTTTAAACTATTCCAATACATGTTTGCAGGTTACTCTAATACATTTTTACCATTCTGTAAATATTCACAAGTTAGCAAATATTTCCGTGTCTAAAAGCAAATCATATTAAAAATCACAATCAACACTGGCAGGAAAATAAAAGTATACTTGGCAATATATATATAGATTGTATATATTGTATGTGTGTGTATTGTTGTTGTTGTTATCTATGGCTTTATTAGAACTCAATACATACAAATTTGGCCCCTTACTATAGAAACAAAAGGAACATATAAACAAATCAAAATTACAAAGAGAAAAGACCAGACATTCTTAACAAAAAAGAACAAATTTAAGAAGTGAAAAACAAGTTAAATGTTCTAAGGATAAAAATTTAAAAAGCTGAAAATACCATAATAAAAGTCCGTGTGATCAGGGCATGTTTTCTCTGTCCCTTCACTATATATTATTATTATTAAGCATATATTATATATTCTGGGAGAAATGTAATTATTTTTAGTTATAAAAAAATAATAATTATTAAGTAAGATTGAAAAAGGTAATGATTTCAAGATTTTTATTAAAACTTTGATTTTAAAAGTATTTTAACTTACATTGTAAATTTGCTATTTAATATCATTAAAAGTTTAGAGCTTGAAACATTTATTTCACTGACTTTAACTTAGCAGTAGTTTTAAAAGTCAACTTTCAAGTTTCTTGTATTACATATTATTAACCCTTTATTTAATTGAAATCTTAATTTTTTTATTGTATGCTGCAAATATATATTAATTAAAAAGTAATAAAAGTAAAGTAAAGTATAATTAAAGTAGTAAATAAATATCGCAAATTTTATGATATAATGTAAATATATATCAATTAAAAAGTAATAAAAAGTAAAGTATAATTAAAATAGAAAAGTATAAAATATAAATATAAATAAAGATAATAAAAAGTAATCATTTTACGGTATATAACGTATTATATACCTTAAAATGAATGAAATTACATGGATAATTATAAAATTAAATGAAGAATTTTTTTATAACACTACCTAAAAAAAAGTTCGAAATTAGTTTTTGGAGTATTACTTAAAAATATAATTTACTTTGAACACAAAAATATTCATTAGAAAGTTCTGGTATACTTATTACCTTTAACATTCTAACTGAAACTGAAATGTTTTTAAATTTAGGGTTATTCCTGAATCTCCTAGTTGGTTAATATTTCAAGAGCGTTATAAAGATGCCCATGATGTTTTAGCTAAAATTAGCAAAACAAACGGCAAAACTGTACACCAAACACACCATCTAATGGAAAAATAGAGGTGAATTTCACATTTTTTCTATCTTTTTTTCTTTTTGTGAATAATAATTAATATTTTTAAATTTGTGAGAACATATTTGAATTAATAATATAAATAAAGCAATACATCAAACCACTCATACGCTATGAAGCTAAAAGTTGTTTCAAAGGGAATTGGTGGACCTTGAAGTAATAGATAGATTACAGAGAATTCTATCTAAAAATAGTTAGTGTTTTTCCAATATGGAACACCAATTAAAGGACAAATTACGATCGTCTTACAATTGTGCCAACATTTCAGAAACTGCAACTCTTGTAAGCTTTTCACGATCTGTGGTAACTAACAAGTTTCAAAGGTAGAAGCAAATATTATAAATAAAAAAACCTAACGAAGAAAGACAGCTAAGAGAAATTTATGGCAGAGATAAGAGATAGCCTTATTAGATAGTTAGTGTAGGTTGATAATGATGACTACCATTTCAAATAAATGTAGTAGTAGGGATAGGATGTGAGGGACCTGAGAGCTGAGTGACTAGCGCTCTGGCGTTCGGAATTCGAGTCCCGGCGATGCTATGGATATTTGTAGTGGTTCGGAATCCACTTTAAACCGTAGGTCCCAGTCTAATATAATTGTTGGAAGTAGGGCTGACAACCTTACCCCGTAAAAAGAAAATAACACCTGTCTCGAAATCTGCCAGTAGGCAGGCGGCCTGATCCACCCTGGGGCTGTTGCGCCAATATAGAAGAAGAAGATAGGATGTAGGAAAGCTGCGGAGGCATCGCTCTGTTTGTGTGCTTATTCTAACTACGATCCGTCGGCATAAGCACATGTTGTTTGCCTCATGTTCATATTCATGGAGCTATTAAGGAATGGAATTAAATGCCACGAATTTCGGTTTACTTTGCTTCATGCAGATAGAATATTCCCTGATTAATGTACTTCTATCTAAAATTTGAAATAGCAAGCACACATCTTAATCAATGAATTTACAAGAATTAGGTCAACTTCTGTTGCAGTCACGTGGTGATACACTACAAAAATCGTAATGAGATGTCTAGTTGAAGGCGTTAACATTTCTTTAAAGTTCTTCTACTTTACAAAGGAGGCCTTATATTTAAAGAGAGGAAGATTTTGTTTTGGATCATAGATGTATGAATATCACATTTAAGTTATCATATGATATGCTCTAATTTTATAAGCAGTCTACAGAATCTACCTGAAAAAATATTCCACTTAAAAAGAAGCAAATATCTTAACAAACGTATACGAACTGTTTTTTTTTTTAATTTCTTAATTATTGTCGGAATTTAAAATAGTTCATTTTAAGTTTTTTTTTTCAAATACATTTTTTATTAAGCTTAAATTAAATAGAAAATGTAAAGAATATAATAACGTAAAATTAATCACATCAAATTTAATAATTCAAAATATAATACATAAAATTATTTGTTGCATTATTAAAAAATCCTGGTATTTCAAGTAAATTAATAAAAGAGCCACATTGTCTGTTTGCATACATTTTCTAATTGTAATGTATTATTTATAGAAACTTGGGGATTATTTAAGGAATCAAAAAAGTACAGAAGAGAAAGCATCTCCCCTCGATTTTTTCAGATACCCTAAATTAAGAATGAGATTTTTGCTCGTCACAATATGCTGGTATGTATGATTTTAATTAATAAATAATTTAATATAACACCATCTTCTTGAACTTTGCACCGATAATCCGAGCCTTATTAAAATTTCTACAACAACAATCGTAAACCAAATTCAAATTATCAAATTTCGAAATTTTAAAAGTTTTAATATTTTCATATTAAAAATACATTTCATTTCGCTTGTTTATTTCTTCTGTAATAAAAATTTGTTGAAGACTTTTTTTCTAAACTCTATCAAACGATTTAAATGGTATTAATAAAAAATTTTTCGCTGTCTGGAATGTAAATATATTATGTAATTATTATGTACTACAGCTCTGGATAAAGAACAACTAGCTTTGAATAGGGTACTATTTAATAAGTAATTTGTTTTCTCACATTCCATAATATTTCTTTAGCTTGATGAAATATTGACATCATTTTTTGCGACAAAAATACATAACACAAAAACAATTCTTGAAATGGATAACATGTAAAATCAAGGGAGAACATTTGTATAACAAGCAAACAGGTCATTTGAATTCTATAGAAATAGGAAATATTTCATTTAATAAAAAATATAAATTGTAAACCAAAGAGTAAATCAAAAAGCAATCATCGTTCAATGAGCTTTTTTAAGTTGCAAAATGGCATTAGAGTAAAATATATATTCCGGGATAGTTCCAGGTTCAGTTATCCGGGATAGCGCATTCTTCACCACAATCTTTCATCGCAACTTAAGTAAAGCAGTTAATAAATTTACAACATGATTATAAACTTGTACATGTATTTAGAAACGTAAAAATAAAATTAAAAAATTTTCTATCAGAAATTTATACCATTAAGGAATGGGAATTAAGTTCTTTTATTCCATTAAGACAATTACTACGTTCTTTTACTTATAACTATGTTAGTTTGCATTTACAATTACTACGTTTTTTTACTTTTACTATTACTATGTTCTTCTTACCTATTACTTATGTTCTTTTTTAAGAATAACAATGGACTTTTATTTTCAAAAAATTAAAATTGTATTGTTGTAATAATTTCTTGAATATTTACATTTAAAAATTTAAATTACATAATATGAATGTGTTTAAAAAATTATATGTTAACACTATTCAACTTAACTGTGTGGAAAAACACAGATAAAAAAATTCAAAATTATTCCATCAATTTCTGAATAAATAAAATAAAAGGTTTTGAAATTAGTCTTGCATTTAGCAAAATAATTAATTTTCATTTGTCATAAAAAAAGCAATGCTATTTTAACTTATCTTTTGATTTAAAATAAAAAAAAAAAAAACTAAAAAGTAAGAAATATTAGCAAGGGAATTCATTTTCGAATTATGCTTTTGTAAAAGAAAAAGATGATGGATTTTATGATGCTTTATTTTATTTTATTTTTTTTTTTTAGTTTGTGATTTTCAAGAAAATTACGATGAATATTATTTTCAGGTATCATTTGTTCTTACCGAACATCAAACTGTAAGACTTTCTTAAGGATCATAACTTCACATGAATAGCTTTTTAGAAAACATAACATAGCAATAGCTGTCATTAAACCATAAACCATTATATTAATGTTATTTTTTTATTATTATTTTTTTTTTGTTTTTTAAATGATCATTTAACATACGTCAACATTATGATAAAGTTCGCGTTTAAAGAATTGAACAGAATAATTATGAATTAATAATAGTTTTTTTTTTTTTTTTTTTTTTTTTTTTTTTTTTTTTTTTGGATTTGTTGAAAATGCAAACGAATAAAGCCATTACTTTTTTTCTGAATTTCAATATGAAAGAAAAATAAATTATTTTATTAAATGTTTTCTTTTTATTTTCTAGGGTTAGTGGTTGTTTGCCATATTATGGTCATCAAGTAAACACAAGAAATTTGGCTGGAAACGAATTTCTCAATTTTCTATATTTATCAGCCGTGGAGGTACCAGCAACTCTAGTGTCGTGGGCCCTGATGGAAAGTGTTGGAAGAAAGTGGTGTGCCATTGTTGCATTTTCATTGGCTACTTTTGCTTGCCTCCTTCCCGTCATGTTTCCTCCAGGTAATTAATTAATGCTTAAAAATAAAGATGTAGTGTTGCGGTTGTAACTGGGTGTCGTTGGGTTGGAGAACTCACAGCTTTATTCGTAACACAGTTGGAGAACTCACGGCTTTATTCACACACGCACAGACATCACACACATACAATTAGAGATATACAATATTTAACACATTTAAAGACAGATGATTCTAGATTCGTGGAAGGATTACACTTCTAAGCCGAAAACACGATACTTAGGTTTGCACTGAATATACTACTTCTCCGGGTGAGGATCTGTAGGCCAAAGTATACGCAGGTTGCGTTAAATAGTATATTTCCTCTCGGGATTAGAGACTGTAAACTAAACGTTTCTCAGCGGGAGAGCGGGATTGCACTGTACTAAACATTTCTCTGCGGCAGCGTTGGTTGCGATGTACTTCCTCTCGGGGGAGAGTCTCGAGACCTACTGACCATTTCTCCTAAACGCCATGGGGGCGCTCTTGCAGTGCGTAGGAGGAAGCACGGTTACAAAAATAGAATACAAAATACGATATTTTTAAAAATATTGACAGCATCAATTCAATTTCCAAATGTTTTTAAAGGAAGATAAATTTCACAGATAAACAAAGTTATGTAAAATGCCTGCACTTTAAAATTAAATAGTTTGGTGGAAAAAATATTTAAAAAGATATAATTAATAAATATTAGTGAAAAAAATTTGGAGATTAATCGAAAATATTTTTAATAAAGGAAATTACATCTATATTTTTAATTAAGCTATAGTAAAAAAAAAATTTATAAATAAAAATTATTTTATTTTATTTATTTATTTATTGTTAGATTAAATTTAGACTTAAAGGCAAATAATTTTACACAGATTATTACACATTCAGGAGATTCATTTGCTCCGATAGTTGGATTAACTATTAATAAACAAAAAGTGATCGATTAACACCATTTATGGTAAAAATTCATTCTTGTCAAAATAAAAATTACTATTAATTTATTTTATATACCAAGTGACCTGGAAAAAAGTAATTTAGCTATTTTTCACTGTTTTTAGAAATTGCGATGATTGGAGTAATAGCTGCTTTGCTTGCTAAAGCTGGAACTTCAGCTGCTTATATGACAGTTTACATACAAGCTCCAGAACTGTTTCCAACTAGTTTAAGAGCAGTCGGTATGGGAATGTGTTCGACAATCGGTAGTGGATCTACCCTTTTGGCTCCTTACATTGTATATTTGGTAAGTGTTTCTGCTTGGTTTACATTTAATAAAAAAATTTTAATCAAATGTCACTTATAACAATCTTTATAAATTTTTAAAGTATTCAATTACGGATTTTAATCTACATCTTTTGCAAAACTGTTTCGCTACTCCGTAAAAGAGATTACTTTAAGTGCTATGTAATCTTAAGAAATGTGTATTAGCACAAAATCATCATATAATACTATTTATATAATTTATACTTATTTATATACACATAATACTATTTTATATAACTTATAGTAATATGAAATATGATCAAACAATGTAAACAATAGAAATTTGCGTATTTAAAACATTTTTGTGTGCAAAATATAAATATTTTTGAAAAATGCTTTCTTTCAGGCAAAATTTGGACCCAATATACCATTTTTATGCTTTGCTGTGATTGCATTTTTGGGTGTGCTCGCCGCGTTATTTCTGCCGGAAACCTTTGATCAAAAACTACCTCAAACTGTGGCAGATGTCGAAGAATTCGTCTCAAAGCGATCGTTTTTCGCCTGCGGCAGGTAAAAATAAAAATACCATTTTATGTTATTTTCTAGTTCAGGGGTGGCCAGCGCAAATGGAGAAATATTATAAGTTATGACAATTTATTAGTAGTTACCATATTATTGATTAAGTGATTACCATATTATTAGTTATGATGGATTTCCAAAGTGACCCTTTGCGGGCCACTATGGAAATCCATCATAACTACTAATATAAAATTATAGGATATATAATTTTATATTATTAGCTATTATATTAGATTTAGACCCGCTGTAGACATTTTTTGAAGCGAAAAATTTAAACATAATGAGTGATTATTTTTGTGTCTACTATTATTCTTACATGTAAGCATAGCTAATAATGACACTAAATGAAAATTTTAAAGAAACACATTACACTAAAAATGAAATATAAAAAAATATATAAATATAAACGAAATAAAAAAATGAAATCATTAAAAATATTTATTTTACTAGTGCGATTTTTGTTTCTCTACTTTTTCATTCAGCTTTTGCAAATCGATCTCAATGTGGCTATTTGCACATCGTAATGGGTGTTGCGTACGTTATGTTTGAGCCTGTTTTATGTTTGGCCAATTTCATTTTAGAAAAAAACGATTCGCAGGTGTAAGGCTAATAATTCAACTAAGAGTCTGGTTCTTTGCTAGGGATAGTCACTGCGTCACTTAAAATGAAACATAGAACATGTTATATTAGATGTTCTGAGATGCGCGCGTATCATGGGTTTGCAGAATATAATTTAATTATTCTGCGAATTCATAGCTGTAAATTCATAAAATAAAACAGGTAATATCTGTCATTTATTCGCAAGAATATTATTTTAAAATCAAAGTTATTTTTTTTTTCTCTTAATTTCGACAGTTAAATTTTGAATATATGGATGCACACATAATGTATTTTTTTAATACATTGATTTTCACTACTTTGACCATTATAACTTTGGCCACCCCTGCTCTAGTTGATGCTTTGTATTAACAAGTTGAAAAATAAATTACAAGTAGAATAAGTAAAATTACATTTCTAACCAAGTTATTGTCTTTACGAAGTATAACAATTTCATTTTATTTTATTTACAGAGTTCCTGATTCCGAATCTCCCGATCCGTATCCACCATGTCCTCCCAGTTTGGGTAAATCCATTATGAAAAAGCGTTGGATCGATCCGATTGAAGTGCGATGTATATCTAAAAGGAATTCATTGGATTCTGTTGTAGGAGTTTTCGTTGTTCCGGCGCCTGATTATAAATCACCTCACGTCTGAGTGCTATTATTGACATACATTTATCTATTTTGTATCTGATAGAAGTGTTATTTTGGAAAAATGCTTTCTGCATCGTATGTACAAAGATATTTTTCACCCTTTTTTCATGAATATCCTTTTAATGTCAAACTGATTTGTATAAAAAATGACATTTAGAACTGAATGTAAAAAACTCACTATACTTCAGTAGTAGTTCTCTAATTTTTATTTATATTTTTATTTCATTTGAAAGTTGTATCTCATTTTTAATTGTATATATTAATGAAACCATATGTAAGCATTTTTTATTACCATTAATGTAACTGTGTAATTGTTATTTATTTGCATTAAAAATATGTTTTTTTTTTTTTTTTTTTTTTGCCTGCGAGCTTCATATTAATATTCAAAAGCATTTAACAAAACACAAAATACTTTCAATGTAAAAAAAAAAATCTAATGCATGCTAATGATTAAAGATGCACGACATATTAAAAGTATACATCAAAAACTATTTGAAAACTAGAAATATACTTTGATTTTTTGATTTGAGATTATTGAAATATTGAAAATATAAATAAATATTTAAATGTTTTTCTTTTTGGTTAGACCCCTAGTTTAAACTTTCTTATTAATCCTTTTAATATAAATAATCAATTAATCATATTGCACTGTTATGCAATTAAAAAAAAAGACTTTTGTTAGATTTAAAATGTTTTATCAAAGATAAAATCAACTACGGCAAAAAGCCATCATTTTTTTCTAAGTTGTTTAAATTTTTTTACTCAAAGAATTTTTGCTGTTGATATCAACACTTACATTGATCTAGATCACTGGCTCCCTAAGTGAACGATATAGTGTCCTAAGGGGCAATGAAATCCTTATGAGGGTGCCGATAGTAGCTCAGGGTGCATTGTGAAGGCATTTAATAAAAACAAGTAATATAAAAAAATTTTAAGTCAATTCCTACTTTTTTTTTTTTTTCATTATATTGCAGAAAGTCCTTATAAATAATTTTTATTCATTTTATTAAGTTTATCTGGCCCCATCTATTGGTAGATATATGCAACTTAAATCTAAAAATTTTTTAAATTAATTAACTAAATTTAATTATTGAATTAATATTTGAAAAACTGTATTAACATCCAGTGTCATCCACTACTAGTTAAAAAAATGTATTTGAACTCGAGTGGATGAATAAAAAGTATTTTATGAACGATTGAAAATTTGAACAAGATATATATAGGGAGAGTGTGAGCTAATATAAGGAATTGAATAAGGGGACTGAGGACCTGGACGGCCGAGTGTCTAATACTCTGGCGATCGGATGTTTCGGGTTCGAGTCCCTGCGGTGCCATGAATGTTTGTAGTGGTTCGGAATCTACTTTAAGCCGCATGTCCATGTCTCATAAGATTTAAATTTCGCACTTGCCATTTTGAAAAATCAATACATTTAAGTGTTTGAAATTAAAAAACATAAAAAAATCTTAAATAACAAAACAGCAACTATAAAACGTTTCGTTTAACAAATATGGAAAAAGTCAATTTAATGCAGAATAAAAATAAAAATTCTAATACACAATAGTATGAAAAATGTTATGTTTAAAAATTAATTTTATAAATTAGATTATTATTACATTATTTATTTTATGAAACTAATTAATAATTACTGAATTATTTTGTTTAAGTTTATTTTAACTAGATGATTTGCATAACTTAAAAACATATTTATTGTTACAACTGTCGTTTTCAATTTAATACCTGATTAATAACCTGTTTAAAAACTTCAATTTTTTTTGTACAGAACTGATTCTTAATTACTTTTCAAAAAAGGAAAAATAAAAAAAGCATGCAAATAAAATGTCAAAATGTTCCAAAACGCTAATAATAAAATGTAATAATTTGTATAAATGAAATGTCCATTCGAAAATGTTTGAAAAATAATAACACTTATTACTACCAAATTAATAACATATATTGCTTTTAAATTCAAATTTAAAGACATTAAAATATAAAAATTTAAAAATATTTTTTTTTTCTCTCAGTTAAAATTTAAAGAGATCAAAATATTAAAAGACATACCTTTCAAAGAAGAATAAATTTTAAAAGAAATCTGTAAGTCTCTTGAAAATTAATAAATTTTGAACGAAGATATTTAATTTAAGATACTAAATTTACAATTTAATGTAAGAACAAAACGCATAACAGCCATCTTAAAAAATAACAACTATAGAATTCCAAACGATTTTTTTTTTATTTTTAAATCTTAATTTCACTTTTGACATAAAATTGTCTTTGCTTTCATCAGACGATCTTTTAGAACAATTTTTCATTAATTTTTATTCTGAATTAATTTTTTTACTAAATTATTTAGTAATTACTTAATTATTTTGTTTAAATTTTATTTAATTAGATGCTTTACTCAGTTTAAAAACATATATATATATTGTTACAACAGTAATTTTTAATTTAATGTCTGATTAATGATCTATTCGATAAATAAATGTTACGCATAAAAATTCGTTAAAGAAGTTTTTAAAAAAAGGCAGTTGCCATGGTAACAGAGAGCTCGTGCTCTGTTCAATATAGCACAGTTGAAAATTGTCAAGGACATATACCTATATATTTTATCGGTAAAAAGCAATTTAAAATGGAAAAACTTTTTATTATCAACATAATATTCCTAAAAATATTGCTCTCAACGTTGGCTTCTGGTTTCTTTATAATTATCCTTAAGTTCTGAGAATACAACTTGAGTTGCATGATAAAAACTCAATAGCACACATTTAGAAAGAACTGGAAATTGAGTACGGAGATAGTAGTATTAAAAACGAATTAAAAAATAGTATGCTCGAATAACGGAGAAATATTGATACATGGAGGGATACTGACTTAAAAGCTGCTAGGGATTCTGCGAGATATTCTATTAAGCACTAATTGACCGAAATATTACAATATATATTTTTAAGGGTGCGAAAACTTTTGTAAGGTATTTTTTTTATTAACTTTTTGATTATTGATTTCAAAAAAATGTCTTATAGTGTTCTTAAAATATTTAATGTAGCTTTTTTAAAAAAAACTTATAGATATTATTAAAATTCTTATTAATTTTTAATAATATTAATTTTTATTAATACATTAAATAAATTAAAAAATAGTCTTGATATGTAAAAAATGTTGCTTGTTTAGCGTCATTATTTAGTTAGCATAATTAGGGGTCCCGAAACTAAGATTTTACCATTTTTTTCTGGTTACACCTTTTATTTTTATATTTTCGACAAAATATAAAATTATATTTTCAGTTATTTTATAATTTAAATTGATAACAAAATCTTTTGCATATGTATTGAAAACAGTTTTCCTTTTTTTTAATAAAATTGCAATATTATAATAATTAAAAATTACGTACAAATTTTTACAATTGCATATTTCATGAACAATAAAAGTAAAATTGAAGTGGCATCGATTAATAAGTAAATATCAACCAAATATTTGAAAGCAATTTTAACTGCATTACAAACAAATGTCTTTTAAAAATATAATTTATGAAAGTTTGTTTGAATGGAAATATAATTCTTTGTAAAAACAAATTCATGTGCTATAAAAAAAAAAAACTTTTCTTCACACAAAAACTGAATTTAAAGCGTATCATATTTTATTTAAAAATAAATTTTGGTTATTTATTATTATGGATTAATTCATTGTTTTTCGAAATGATAATATAAAACTTTTTATTTAAATGTTATCATCTCAAGAAAATTGCAGATTCATAAGATGACATTTGCAGATATCTTAAGTGAAGTTGGTGATTTCGGTTCATATCAAAAATTTTTATTAGTCTTGTTTTTTGTTCCTTGCTTTTACGGTGTTGCCTTGGTTTTCCATGCATGTAATCTTCTTGACTGGGATACCAGATCATTGGTGTTATGTTCCCGAAATAGCACATTCTAACTTATCGCTCGAGACCCAAAAAACTCTAATTAGTCCACCATCTGATCCACACTGCTCAATGTACGATGTTAATTACACCAATATCTTGCTGTTACACGATTCCTATTTTGATTCAAGTACTCCAACAAAGCCATGTGACAGAGGTTGGTACTACGAAAAGTCGGAATTTGATGAGACAGCAGTAACTGCAGTAAGTTTTTTTTTTTAAAGTTTAGTTACTTCTGTGGTTGAAATCTAGAATACTGTACCCCTGAAGAAGTCGTCAAACTTGTAACCCGGAATATTTCGCCAATGTTACGCCAATTTCTTAGGGTTACAATACTCCAGAGGAATTCTTAACTTTTACTCCGAACAATAGTCAATCAATCAATCGGTTGAAATCTAGAATACTGTACCACTGAGGAAGTACTGAGGATTGCTAACTCACATAATTGTATAATTTAGACAATAATAATCGCAGTTACCTTACCTGATGCATTCATTACTATGTTTACTTGGCGACTTGGCATCCTGGTGATGCATTTGGCACAAAGGGTGCAAGACTCTAGATTTTTACTTGAGATTTAGGCTTTTTAGGTTGAGATTTTTCTGTTTCTATTTACTTTTCGAAATTCTTTTTCATACCTATAAAATATGGGTAAAATAAAACCGCAGAACAATAGCCGTAGGGATTTGGCGTCAAAAACGCTTTCCGCCAAAGTTTGCCAAGTAACGGGTTGTTAACTGTAAATGAAGTGAATTGGAAATAAAACCAGAAACTCCGGTTACTCCAAGAAACTCTGATTTGTCACTTAATTGGCGCCACAAAAAAAAGTCACCAAATCCTAACGGCCATTGTCATAGAAATGGGCATTGCCATTGACAAACTCTTTCAATCTAACCAATTTTGAGATTTGGCCAAAATATGTTATATGGTACTACTAACGGTATGATGAATAGTGGATTGGGTTTGAACCGAGAGAGTTCGATTGAAAACATGACAAGCAAAGCCTAAAGTAAAGCTCTTGTGTTTATGCCTGAAAAATGCAGGATAAATCTATAGGCAGGAAAATCATTCTGTTATGTTTAAGAAGGAGATTGCGAATCCCAAGATGCAACTATATGATATCCACTTCAAATTGTGTTGCATAATGGGATGCGAAATCGCGAAATAGGGCCGTTGAGATGTGGCGACTTTCTGTGGCGCTAATTGAGCTATAAGTCAATAAATATAGTAAACCATGTATCTTGTATTGCTTACAGTTCACTCTACAATCGCAACCCATTACTTACCGCACCTTGGCGAAGAGATTTTTTGACGCCAAATCCCAATGGTCCATATTCTGAGAAAAAAATATTGCAATTCTTAATTTTTTTAAAATTCTTTAAGAAGGATGTTAATTTCTGCTGAATATTCTTTAATCAGTGATTAAATTATTTCTATTAAAATGTTTCTGACATCTTTTATAATTCATGCCATTTGTTACTTCATTTACTTTTGCAACACTTTAGCGAAAAGAATTTTTGACGCCAAATCCCTGCGGTTTCTATTCTGTGATTTTGCCCAATGGGGATTCAATATTTACCTCATGATAATTTTTTAAAACGCTTAATATGCTATATATCTGCTGTTCTAGTGGATAAGGACAACAGGTTAAAGTGTATGGAAGTATATGGTTAAAGTATAAGTATTTGAATGCTATTGTTTCTTAAATGCCAGATGGTTGGTCTGTGGTCATTTGTCATTGAAATGACATATATGCCAACAAGGAAGGGAGATAGAGAGCCAACAGAGAACCTGCTACACTATACCATACAGTGACACATGAATTTGGAAAGAGCATTCTCCCATCGCCCCCTCCCAAAGGTAGCATATGAAAGACTTCATACAATCTGCATAACTCCATACAATTATTTCTATACATTAGAGACTTTTAATATTTTCAAACTGCTAGGTGAACAATTAGTTGTATATACAGCAATAACAAAAAACATCTTCCATAATAATCTAGTGATTAATATTCATTATTGCAAGATTCTCTTTTCTTTAACTTTTAGTGGGACTTAGTTTGCAAAGATGACCATTATGTGGCTGTCATTCTTAGCACTACTTTTATTGGAACTTTTATAGGAGCACAGTTCTTCTCGTCTGTAGCTAACAAGTAAGGAAAAAACTCTTACAAAATCTTGAAATGTTTTCTCCTTGTGTTAGGTCTTTCTAGTTTAAAATATTTACTCCACTAATTTGTGATCTAATTTTCGTTCACTTCTCTTCAGAATAGGTCGAAAGCAGACATTTGCATTAACAGCATTCATCATAGCCTTAAGTGATGTGGGGTCTTCTCTGAGTTCAAATTTTACGTTGGTTGTCTTGCTTCGTATTCTTCAAGGAACAGCTGTTTCGACTATCTACTCAACTCCCTATTCTTTGCGTAAGAATGTCTTCTTTTATAACAACTGGAAAAGTGGAATCTGTGTAATTCAGGGTGTTACTGGACACATCACAAAATTACGTAAAAAGAATTTGAAAATAAAGAACCAAAATGCCATGGCCAACTTGCAACAATTACAAAAAGTTTATAAATTTTGATGTGATGTCTCTTGAATTGCGTTAGTATGTACAATTGATATCATGTAAAGTCAAGAAACTGAAATTTAATGAATTAAAGGTAGCTGTAATATTGGTTGGCAATAAAGTAATTTCGGTTTTTACCATTTAAATTACGAATTTTTACCATGATAAAAGTGTAAGTTCTTTCTTACAACCCCAATATGTTGCTTCGATTCCTGAACATTAACACAGTATAAATGATAGATACAATATTTCATATCATCACAATGTTACATAAAATAATAAAATTGCATACAATATTGCATAAAATAATAATATTGCATATATATTTCACAATGTTGCATACAATAATATTATAATATAATCAGATATATTATTATATATATTTTTTAAATGATAAACGTCTTAATTTTTCCATAAGGAGTAGCTTAATTCTTAATGACACCTTTATGCCTCGCTTACGATTCTGACCTATCGACCTATTCCTCTTAGTGCTGGAATTGGTGAGACCTGATTTGAGAACGTGGATGAATGAAATTTCGACCATCTCCTGGACAGCCGGACTCTGCCTGATCCCTATGTTTGCGTGGCTCACCAGAAGCTGGGTCATACTTTCCGCTGTTAACTCTGTGTGTGCCGCCGCTCTGTTCGTCTGTGGAAGGTAAGGAACCAACTGCCCTTTATTAGAGAGTTTTTGCATAACGTTTTTTGCTCATAGGAAACATTGCACCTATTGCGCATGCGTATCTGTAATAATGCACTACTGAGTTATTCCTATGAGCATGCGCGCTAGGAAGAAAAATATCGGATGATAAAAAACGCTATGCAAAAACTCTCCATTATGTGAAAAACCACTGTGTTTATACATTTTTCTACAAGTACTAGGATATTCTAAGTACCAGGCATATTCTATTCTAATGAATCGAACTGATTATAAAAACAAGCAATATATAAAAAAAATTTTAAAGTCAATTCCTACTTTTTTTCCCACTCTATTGCAGAAAGTCCTTAATAAATAATTTTCATTCATTTTTTTTAAGTTTATCTGGCGCCATCTATTGGTAGATATATGCAACTTAAATATAAAAATTTCTTTAATTAATTAATTGAATTTAATTACTGAATTAATATTTGAAAAACTGTATTAACATCACGTGTCATCCACTACAAGTTCAAAAAAAAAATGTATTTGAACTCGAGTGGATGAATAGAAAGTATTTTATGAACGATTGAAAATTTGAACAAGATATATATAGGGAGAGTGTGAGCTAATAGAAGGAATTGAATGAAATGTTATTAATTGTTCTATATATGTGCAAACTTTGGTCATTCTTCTCTGTGTTCACTGTTTACTTTTAAGCACTTTTGATACAGTGGGACTAGCTTTATTAGATCCCGAGCATAGGGTTCCGCCCCATGGAACAGCTTAAAGATATTTTTTTTTTTTTCTAATGCAGCTGGCAAACATTTAGACAGCTGTCTTTGATGCCTTAAAGCAAGCGCTGCACAGACGTTACTCACTTATCACTTCACAGGGGCGCGTGTAACGTGAAGATAAACTACGGAAGTGGAGCAACAACGCCCCCCGCAACGTTCTACAATCGTGTTAGACCGGCACCTACAGTTTAAAGTGGATTCCGGACCACTACAGACATCCATGGCACCAACGGGACTCGAACCCGAAACCTGTGGTAGCCACTCGGCCATTCAGGCCCAGCTTAAAAATGTTGAGTTTAACATTTCAGCATCTCATATTGAAGCCGACTTTTGCTTCTAGTAAGAGTTCCTCTTCATTCCTCCAGCACCCACTCGTTTAAGATGTAGCGTACATTTCAAATTACATTAATTTGCTACACAACTATTTGCTGAACAACTGCATGCGATGACCAAGGCCTTACTATTCCAGCCAATCGGGTTCATCGCCATGTCAAGTAACTGAGTACTCCCTCTTCCATTACAAAATGAATACACATAAAAGTTAATTAAAATCCAAGACAAAATCAATTTAACTGAAAAAACAAGTAATATAAAAAAATTTTTAAAGTCAATTCCTACTTTTTTTTTCACTATGTTGCAGAAAGTCCTTTATAAATAAAGTTGAAATTTTCTCTTAGATCTGTCCCCATCTATTGGTAGATACATGCAACTTAAATCTAAAAAAATTTTTAATTGATTAATTTAATTAAATTAATGAATTAATATTTGAAAACACTGTATTAACCTCCAGTGTCATCCACTACAAGTTCAAAAAAATGTATTTGAACGTGAGTGGATGAATAAAAAGCATTTTATGAAACGATTGAAAATTTGAACCAGATATATATATAGGGAGAGTGTCAGCTAACAGAAGGAATTGAATAATAAAGAAAATAAATGGAAGTTTATTTAAAAAATTATATTATTTAAGGGTGAAGAAGTAATTTATAGTTTATTTTTTTCTTCGAACATTTGTTAGAGTTTTTTTTAATACTTTTTCTCATATATAATCATTTTAAAGCCCCTATCTTAACATGTAAGGAAATAGATATGTGTTTACTCTTTACGGTTTTTTTCTCACAACTATATACGCTTACGTTTATGACTTCTAGAACACAATAAAACATTTATTGGACTAGAATGAATGTGCAGTACATAAATAAATAATAGGGCATTTGAGCCTTATCGACTTTGTTTATCGTATATGAGATTTTCAAGAGTATACTTAATATAAACGTTCACTATTATCTAATCAAGATGTAATTTGTTTTTAATTAGTCGTAATTAATAATTTGCGTTGCGTACTTATTGTTTTTTTTTTTTATTAGAAATTTTTACAGATTCATAATTTCTATGTGTATTAGAAATTATGAATCTATACAGTTCTTTTTTTTTTTTAAGCCTACTGGATTGCATATTTATGACATATGCGCCATATGTGAATTATTTATTTTTTAACTTTTTGGTGAGAAACATGTGACCTTGTTGGTACTTTTAATATGACTATTCATATTTTCTCTTTCTAAAATTTGATTTAGCGCTCTGGCGCTCGGTTTCGAGTTCGAGGCCCAACGGTGCCATGGATGTTTGTAGTGGTTCGAAATCCACTTTAAGCCATAGGTCCCGGTCTCGTATGACTGTTGAGCGTTGGGCGTAGAGCAGACAAGCCTACGCCGTAAAAAGAAAACATCTGTCGTCTCAAAATCTGCCAGTAGGTAGACGGCCTTGGCCCACACTGGGCTGTTGCACCAATGATGATGATTATAAAAATTTGATTTACGAAAATTTTCCATTTATCTTTCTTGATTTCCTGCTATCTACAAAATTCTGAGCTATTTTAATGTGATAAATATTCCTCGATTTATCAATTGTAAATTCCTATATAAATTTCTTTAAAAAATAAAACATAAGAATTCTAATCAATATCGTATTGAATAAGTTACTACGCCCCTGTGTGGTTCCGGGTTAGAATAACCCCACTGTAGCCCATGCATGTCGTAAAAGGCGACTAAAATAGGTAATCAGTACCCGGGGTATAACCAGGTGGGGCAAAGTCAGACTTCTCCCTTTGGGTGACTCATGCTTTTGTACCACAAAGTCAAGGACAGGGAAGGATGAATTCTTGAAAAAAAAACATTTAACAATAGATACTTTTTTTCTTATTAATTCCTGTAAAAATAAAATAAACTATCATGCTAACAGGTACATTCCGGAATCTCCCTTATGGTTGATATCTCAAGGCAGATATGAAAAAGCAACTGACATTTTGAAAAAAATAAGTGAGTTTAATGGAAAAACAGCACATGAAGAAGATGCTCAGCTTTTGGAAAAGATTCAAGTAAGTTTTTATGATTTGAGCGTTTCTAGTTAAAAAGTTGTTCGTGCTATGCTTAAAAATTGTGGATTAAGTGTTTTTAGTTGTAATTAGTATAATATACAGGTAAAAGTATAATATAAGACCCGCCTGCTGGTGTTGTTTGGGAATTACAAGCATCAACATTCCATATAAACTGTTTGAGAGATAAAATAAAAGCTTTTCAATTCTTATTTATAATAGGCTGCCTGATGGAAAAATTGGCCAGCGCTCTGGTCATTGGTGGTTCTGATTCGAATCCTGGCTGTAGCATGAATTTTTGTTGGGGGTTCGGAATCTACATTAAACTGTAGGTCCTGGTCTAATTGGCCCAAAGTGTGCACAAAATGACCGTAGAGCGACAAACCAAACCATTTATAATGGAACCTTGAACGTCTAAGCGACGAATGCACAACTCTTGAAGATCAAGGGTCCCATTCAGCTGAAATCCTCGAGAAAAATAAAACCTGAAAATGTTATTTTGTAATGCCAGGCATCTTGAGCAGTGGTCATTTGCCACTATTGAGGTAAATATTCAGGAGATTCAGAGTTACCACAATCCGCCACGGAGGACTTAATGCAAAGCACCACAATTCGAAACAAACACCCCTAAGGGGGAAATCTGAGGGTGGATTTATCGTGCTCATCCTCATAAAGACATTGAATCCTTAACTCGGCTTCTCAAAGCTGTCAAAAGTAATTCGTGCATAGTTGTGCAATACACACACACATGTACAAAGTGTTTGGCCAATACAATATATTTTTCTAAAGCAACTGGCAATACAGAGACAGTTAATCTATATGCCATAAGCAAGGGCTGCACCGTTGTTACTCATTTAGCACTACCCAGGGGACAAGTGTAGTTTGAAGAAATGCTACGGACGCGAGTATCATTACCCCCACAACGCTCTACGATCCTATTAGACCGGGACCTACGGACCTATCAGAACCCGAAAACCTGGGGTACTGATAGGTCGACCATCAGGTCCCCTGCAAAATAATTGGCTTGCCAAATACATCCGTCGATATAAAATAGATAATATAAAACAGTCAGTTTAAGTATCCTCGTTCGGGATGCAAAAAAAAAAAAAAAAAAAAAAAAAAAAAAAAAAAAAAAAAGAAACATATAGTGTAAAGAATCTACAATGCATAGTTTTTGAGAAAAGTGCGAAATAAAAAGTATAACGCAACTGCCGATGCGCGGAAAATAGGTCTTAATAGAGACAGAAACTGCAGCAATTGCATATGACATGGTGTTTACATTAAGCATTCTTCGTGCGCCATTCAATAGCTAGCCACACTCAATCCAATAAAGTAGAGCCCACAAAAATGAATTCAACAATATGAACAACTAAGCCTCATTTTGTATTAACTGAAATTCGATTCCTTCAGATCTTTTTTTCAATTTTTAACAACATTTTACATGCCATATTAAAATAAGAAATGCATGTTTTATGAATTTATTACAATAACTACACAGAGAACATATGTATCTCGTAAGAATTACGAGAAGTATTTGCTAGACAGATTGGCAATAGAACAAGTAAAATAAAATAAAGGCTCTCCTGAAAATGTCAAAAAGCAAGTTAAAGGATTGAAAAATAATTAAATTATTGGAAAATAATAAATTTTAAGCGATTCATTTCCCAAATGAACGAATTTAAAAGAAATTCCGGCATTTTTTGTAATCTTCATATTTTCTGGTGAGACGAAAATCTTAATCGATATCGCAACTTAATGGTAACATGTATGTCTATAAATCATTTCAAATTATTATCAGCGCTGCTCGTGGCTCAGTGGCAACGTGTATCGTCGGTGAGCATTAGGGCGGAGAATCCATCCTCTGGCGGCTTTGTTGTAGACCCTATTTCAAAAATGAGGAAACTCGATGGCATTTAGAATGCTGAGCAATTTGCCTCGTGAGTCGCACTACCAGGTGGAAGTTTTCAGGGATTTCTCCCATACGATAAAGAAATGCAGTGTTGTTCCACCTAAAAATACCTCCTCGAAGGCACTGCCCTCCTACTCCAGCATCACGGAGCCAAGTCAGACTTGCAGGTGCTCCATCACAACCGAAGCTGCCCCGTCCTTTCATGAGACAACTAGAGTTCATGGATTTGGTCTAGATGTTGATGTCTACCAAGTGGGATAAGAAACAACAACAAATTATTATTTGTGATTTCCCCTCAAGTCTTTCTTTCTTTATGGGCTTGCACATATTTTCCTATCAAAGTTGTTGCATCTTGCCTTTTTTTCGTAGGTGCAACTACTTTTCTTCATTAATAGTTTTCACAGAATTATTGCCTTATATTTCTCACTCATATTTAAACCCTATCTAGCATTTTCAACAAAAAAAAAAAAAAAAAACATTTTTAGGCAAAAGTTCTGTAGAATAAATTTTTACCAACATTTTGAAATAAAAGAAATCCACAGATTGTACTCGGCGGCCTATAAACTATACCAAAGAATTATAAGGATTTTTAACTCACAATCTGTGAATTATAGATGGGTTACAATGATTATTTGATTTACATATGTATTTCACAGTGTTTTATTCTCCCTCCTCGTTAGCAATTTGGTCGTGAATATCAAAGAAATATGGCGGAACAAAAAGAGGTTTCAATTAGAGACTTTTTACGTATGCAAGACTTAGGAAAAGATGTTTCCTCGTTGCGATATGCTGGTAAGTCAGCACTATTTTCAAAGTGTGGTAGGCTTTAATAGATATAGATAATAATAGTATTTTAATTTTAATAATCTGTAACAGATTAATAATATAGTAAGTATATATTACCGATAGATAATTTAGTAATTATATTTAACCTTAATATTTTAACTTTTATAATTGTAATGTTTTTTTATAATTAATAAGTTAATTTTTAAGCAAAATTTCATCCATTAAACAACTTTAAAATTATTTGTTACAACAGTTTAATATTTTTTACACATTATTAACTATTTTCCATGTTTGTATGATGGAATAAAAACTAGAAAAAAATCTAATGTTCACTCTATGTTGATCAATCTTAATTTGGGACTCTTTTTATTTTGGAGTTATGAATTTTTCACTCTTTATAACTACTACTACACCACACCACATCACTGTGTCGAGCTGGTTGCTCCTCTACAGTTTGGGAATGATGTGAGTGAGAAGTCTGACTGGGCTCCGTGACGTTCTACAGTCGACTGGAACCTACGGCTTAAAATGGATTCCAAACCACTACAAAACACCCATGGCCCCTTCTGGACTCGAATCCGAAACCTGTGGTACCGAGCGCCAGACACTCGGCCATTCAGGATCCACTCTTTATAACTAGCCTCATTTTTCTATGCATTTGATGCAGCTTATGTGACTTAGTTTGAGTTCGAAATTCTTGAATCCTTCTCCATTTTTTTTACACCGGTGGATTTTGTGCCTTATAAATGTCTGCCACAAATGGTCCACTCACAAGTAATGAGTGGGATATGGTTTTTCCCCCATGTGGGCTCTTTAGGAAATAATTGTTGTGTTTCTGCATATCGTGTAGAAGAAAATCCGGAAAGATTTCTGCTAGACAACCTGATTACCGATGTGAGATACTCACAAGTCCTTATAAAGATTTTTACTCCCGAATCCTTATGAAGTCTAATCATTATGAAGCCTTTTACACGCAGATCCTTATGAAAGTCTTTTACTCCCGAATCCTTTTGAAGTCTAATCATTATGAAGCCTTTTACTCGCAGATCCTTATGAAGTCTTTTACTCCCGAATCCTTATGAAGTCTAATCATTATGAAGCCTTTTACTCGCAGATCCTTATGAAGTCTTTTACTCCCGACTCCTTATGAAGTCTAATCATTATGAAGCCTTTTACTCGCAGATCCTTATGAAGTCTTTTACTCCCGAATCCTTATGAAGTCTAATCATTATGAAGCCTTTTACTCGCAGATCCTTATGAAGTCTTTTACTCCCGAATCCTTATGAAGTCTAATCATTATGAAGCCTTTTACTCGCAGATCCTTATGAAGTCTTTTACTCCCGAATAATTATGAAGTCTAATCTTTTACTCGCAGAATCCCCGAATCCTTATGAAGTCTAATCATTATGAAGCCTTTTACTCGCAGATCCTTATGAAGTCTTTTACTCCCGAATCCTTATGAAGTCTAATCATTATGAAGCCTTTTACTCGCAGATCCTTACGAAGTCTTTTACTCACAAATCCTTAAGAAGTCAAATCATTATGAAGTCTTTTACTCAAACAAATCCTTAAGAAGTCAAATCCTTAAATCAAATTATGAAGTCTTTTACTCACAAAGTCTTTTCTTAAGAAGTCAAATCATTATGAAGTCTTTTACTCACAAATCCTTAAGAAGTCAAATCCTTATGAAGTCTTTTACTCACAAATCCTTATGAAGTCTTTTACTCAAACAAATCAAATCATTATGAAGTCTTTTACTCACAAATTCTTTTACTCACAAATCCTTAAGAAGTCAAATCATTAAGAAGTCTTTTACTCACAAATTCTTGTGAAGTCTAATCATTATGAAGTCTTTTACTCACAAATCCTTATGAAGTCTTTTTACTCACAAACAAATCTCTTATGAAGTCTCTTTTTACTCACAAATCCTTAAGAAGTCAAATCATTATGAAGTCTTTTACTCACAAATCCTTAAAAATGAAGTCAAAAAATCATTATGAAGTCTTTTACTCACAAATCCTTAAGAAGTCAAATCATTATGAAGTCTTTTACTCACAAATCCTTATGAAGTCTTTTAGTCTTTTTACTCACAAATCCTTATGAAGTCTTTTACTCACAAATCCTTAAGAAGTCAAATCCTTATGAAGTCTTTTACTCACAAATCCTTATGAAGTCTTTTACTCACAAATCCTTATGAAGTCTTTTACTCACAAATCCTTAAGAAGTCAAATCATTATGAAGTCTTTTACTCACAAATTCTTGTGAAGTCTAATCATTATGAAGTCTTTTACTCACAAAATCCTTATGAAGTCTTTTACTCACAAAACTCACAAATTCTTGTGAAGAAGTCTAATCATTATGAAGTCTTTTTTAGTCTTTTACTCACAAATCCTTATGAAGTCTTTTTTACAAATCAGTCAAAATTATGAAGTCTTTTTCACAAAGTCAAATCATTATGAAGTCTTTTACTCACAAATCTTGTGAAGTCAAATCATTATGAAGTCTTTTACTCACAAATTCTTATGAAGTCTTTTACCACACAAATCCTTATGAAGTCTTTTACTCACAAATCCTTATGAAGTCTTTTACTCACAAAATCCTTATGAAGTCTTTTACTCACAAATCCTTAAGAAGTCAAATCATTATGAAGTCTTTTACTCACAAATTCTTGTGAAGTCTAATCATTATGAAGTCTTTTACTCACAAAATCCTTATGAAGTCTTTTACTCACAAATCCTTATGAAGTCTTTTACTCACAAATCCTTATGAAGTCTTTTAAGAAGTCAAATCATTATGAAGTCTTTTACTCACAAATTCTTTTGAAGTCTAATCATTATGAAGTCTTTTACTCACAAATCCTTAAGAAGTCAAATCATTATGAAGTCTTTTACTCACAAATTCTTTGAAGTCTAATCATTATGAAGTGAAGTCTTTTACTCACAAAATCCTTATGAAGTCTTTTACTCACAAATCCTTATGAAGTCTTTTACTCACAAATCCTTATGAAGTCTTTTACTCACAAATCCTTATGAAGTCAAATCATTATGAAGTCTTTTACTCACAAATTCTTGTGAAGTCTAATCATTATGAAGTCTTTTACTCACAAAATCCTTATGAAGTCTTTTACTCAAAAAAAGTCTTTTACTCAAATCCTTATGAAGTCTTTTACCCACAAATCCTTAAGAAGTCAAATCATTATGAAGTCTTTTACTCACAAATTCTTATGAAGTCTAATCATTATGAAGTCTTTTACTCACAAAATCCTTATGAAGTCTTTTTACTCACAAATCCTTAAGAAGTCAAATCATTATGAAGTCTTTTACTCACAAATTCTTGTGAAGTCTAATCATTATGAAGTCTTTTACTCACAAAATCCTTATGAAGTCTTTTACTCACAAAATCCCTTATGAAGTCTTTTACTCACAAATCCTTAAGAAGTCAAATCATTATGAAGTCTTTTACTCACAAATTCTTGTGAAGTCTAATCATTATGAAGTCTTTTACTCACAAAATCCTTATGAAGTCTTTTACTCACAAATCCTTATGAAGTCTTTTACTCACAAATCCTTATGAAGTCTTTTACTCACAAATCCTTAAGAAGTCAAATCATTATGAAGTCTTTTACTCACAAAAAGTCTTTTACTCACAAATCCTTGAAGTCAAATCATTATGAAGTCTTTTACTCACAAATTCTTGTGAAGTCTAATCATTATGAAGTCTTTTACTCACAAAATCCTTATGAAGTCTTTTACTCACAAATCCTTAAGAAGTCAAATCATTATGAAGTCTTTTACTCACAAATTCTTGTGGAGTCTGATCATTATGAAGTCTTTTACTCACAAAATCCTTATGAAGTCTTTTACTCACAAATCCTTAAGAAGTCAAATCATTATGAAGTCTTTTACTCACAAATTCTTGTGAAGTCTAATCATTATGAAGTCTTTTACTCACAAAATCCTTATGAAGCCTTTTACTCACAAATCCTTATGAAGTCTTTTACTCACAAATCCTTATGAAGTCTTTACTCACAAATCCTTAAGAAGTCAAATCATTATGAAGTCTTTTACTCACAAATCCTTAAAGTCTTTTACTCACAAAAGAAGTCAAATCATTATGAAGTCTTTTACTCACAAAAAGTCTAATCTTATGAAGTCTTTTACTCACAAAATCCTTATGAAGCCTTTTACTCACAAATCCTTATGAAGTCTTTTACTCACAAATCCTTATGAAGTCTTTTACTCACAAATCCTTAAGAAGTCAAATCATTATGAAGTCTTTTACTCACAAATTCTTGTGAAGTCTAATCATTATGAAGTCTTTTACTCACAAAATCCTTATGAAGTCTTTTACGCACAAATCCTTATGAAGTCTTTTACTCACAAATCCTTATGAAGTCTTTTACTCACAAATCCTTAAGAAGTCAAATCATTATGAAGTCTTTTACTAACAAATTCTTGTGAAGTCTAATCATTATGAAGTCTTTTACTCACAAAATCCTTATGAAGCCTTTTACTCACAAATCCTTATGAAGTCTTTTACTCACAAATCCTTATGCAGTCTTTTACTCACAAATCCTTAAGAAATCAAATCATTATGAAGTCTTTTACTTACAAATTCTTTGTGAAGTCTAATGATTATGAAGTCTTTTACTCACAAAATCCTTATGAAGTCTTTTACTCACAAATCCTTATGATGTCTTTTACTCACAAATCCTTATGAAGTCTTATCAAAATATTTTCGTTTCTAAAAACAGTAGTACAACAAAGTCAAACAGGTCCAACAAAGTGCGTTTCAACTAGAATTCTTTTGCGCGCAAGCTGGCAATATTTTTATTGTAACATGAACGAATGGCGGCGTTATCTCACTTTATCCAATGCACAGTGAAAATGGCACACTATTTCAAAATGTAGGAGGAGGAGGATAAATAAAAGTAGTCAGACTGCTTTATTTCAACTTTTTACCAGCACAATATCTGGGGTTTCGTACATTCGAAGCGGAACAAACTGTTTCAAGACGCTCATAAAATATATTAACTTAACAATAATCGTTAAACTAATCGTTAAAAAAAAAAAAAGACATAGAAATTTCGATTTTTTAAAGAAATTTTTGTTTATTTTTCAATTCCTTCTATTAGCTCACACCTCCCTATATATCTTGTTCAAATTTTTAATCGTTCATAAAATACTTTTTTTTTCATCCGCTCAAGTTCAAATACATTTTTTTTTAACTTGTAATGGATGACACAGGATGTTAATGCAGTTTTTCAAATATTAATTCATTCATTAAATTTAATTAATTAATGTTAGTTTTTTTTAGATTTATTTGCATATATCTACCAATAGATGGCGCCAGATAAACTTAAAAAAAAGAATGAAAATTATTTATAAAGGACTTTCTGCAATATAGTGAGAAAAAAAGTAGGAATTGACTTAAAATTTTTTTTTTTTTATATTACTTGTTTGAATTGCATTTATAACCAACGGTTGGACAGCCGTGATTTAGTATTTGAAGAACCGAATTATTTAATTTCATATATTTGAAGAATATTAATAATTTTTTTTTTTCATTCAGGCTATTGAATTCCGTGCCCTACTTTGGGCTTCAGATGAACACGCGCTACCTTAAGGACGACAAGTTCATCAACTTCTTCCTCGCATCTATCGTGGAAGTGCCAGCGCACTTTGCCACGTGGTATTCCATAGCTCATTACGGCAGGCGGGTATGTCTCCTCACCGCTTTCATCACTGCCGCTGTCTCCGGCCTCTTGCCTTACGCTTTTGCATGTAAGTCAGCTTTCAAATTCAATAACAAGTAATATGAAAAAAAAAAAAAAAAATTTGAAGTCAATTCCTATTTTTTTCACTCTATTGCAGAAAGTCCTTTATAAATAATTTTCATTCACTTTTTTAATTTCATCTGGCGCCATCTATTGGTAGATCTGGCGCCATCTATTTTTTTTTTTCTTCTAATGCAGCTGGCAAATAGATCATGATCTTTTATACCATAAGGGCTGCACCGACGTTACTCACTTTGCACTACCCAGGGGGCGCGTAGCTTGAAGATCAGCCACGGACGCGGAGTAACAATGTCCCCGCAACGCTCTACGATCCTTTTAGGACCGGGACCTACGGTATAAAGTGAATTCCGAACCACTACAAACACCCATGGCAACGCCGGGATTTGAACCCGATACCTGTGGTACCGAGCGCCAGAGCGCTAGCCACTCGGCCTCTATTGGTTGATACATACAACTTAAATCTAAAAAAACACTAAAATTTAATTAATTAAATTTAATTACTGAATTAATATTTGAAAAAAACTGTATTAACATCCAGTGTCATCCACTACAAGTTAAAAAAATGTATTTGAACTCGAGTGGATGAATAAAAAATAATTTATAAATTATTGAAAATTTGGACCAGTTATACATAGGAAGAGTGTGAGCCAATAGAAGGAATTTAAAAAATGAAACGATTATTGATTTTTTCTTATTTAATACATTTTTTTTCTTATTTAATATTTAATACATATTTAAAAATGAAACGATTTTAATGAATTTTTTTTTTTTTTTGTTCAATAATTATATATTTTTAATGAAATAGATAGCCATAGTTTTTATCCAATAGTCTGTTGTTATTGTTCTAATGCAGCTTGCAATACAGAGACAGTTAATCTTTATGCCATAAGCAAGGGCTCCACCGCTGTTACTCATTTAGCGCTACCCAGTGGGCACGTGTAGCTTTAGAGAGATGTTACGGACGCGAGTAACACTACCCCTACAACGCTCTACGATCACATTAGATCGGGACCTACAGTTTAAAGTGGATTCCGAACCCTACAAACATCCATAGCATGGATGTTTGTAATGGTTCGGAATCCACTGTAATTAAATTGGTACTTTGCCCATTCGTTAATTGTTACTATTCACAGACAATAAAATACATTTTATGACTGCCATACTATCGGATGAAGTTAGTTTTATAAAATTCAACGTGCATGTGTTAATATTTTGTTTTGTTCAATTATTTTGCTCGTTGTATTTTATTTATGTATATTTAAATATGCCTTTTTTGATATAATCTTTTCAGCTTATAAAATAGTTCACGTAATAGCAACTTTCATTGGAAAAGGTTGCACCAGCTCTGCCTATATAACACTGTATGTTCAAGGACCAGAACTATTTCCCCTGTTTTTAAGAGCAGCTGGAATCGGTCTGTGCTGTACAGTGGGATCAATCGGCGGAATTATAGCTCCTTACGCAGTATATACGGTAAATATTTGCTTATATAATATTTGTTGAAGTATTATTGTGATTTATACTCATAAGGAATTGTTAGAACCTTTTTAAGGTTTGCTTGTGACAAGTAACTGATAGAAGAGAAAGCAAAAGGATAATTTATTATAGCAAAACATGCAAAGTAATATAAGATCTAATACATTTTGGTGCCCTCCCTTGTTTGAATGTATAGTAAACAAGTAACAAGTAACATATAAAAAAAAAAAAAAAAAAAACTAGAGTCAATTCCTACTTTTTTTTACTATATTGCAGAAAAGTCTTTTACAAATAAAGTTGAAATTTTTGCTTTAACATCTGACGCCATCTATTATTAGATACATGCAACTTAAATGTCAAAAAAAACTAAAATTAATTAATTAAATTCAATTAATGAATTTACATTTGAAAAAAAACTGTATTAACATCAGTGTCATCCACTACAAGTGCAAAAAAAACTGTATTTGAACTTGAGTGGATGAATAAAAAGTATTTTATGAACGATTGAAAATTTGAACAAGATATATATAGGGAGAGTGTGAGCTAATAGAAGGAATTGAAATGTGGTAAGGTACGGAACCAAACAAGTTCTTTATGGTGTCTAAAATGTCACATTGAGCAAACTCTTACGCTAATCGACTTGTCGATACAGGTAATCCCCAAAAAATTTTAGTAGGTGACAAATATGGGGATGGGATGGGCCAGAAAAGCGAAAAATTGAGGATGCAGTCCTGTAGCACCCTTTGCGTGTATGGTCGAACATTACCTTGTTAGAAAATACCTCTTAACCTTAGAGATAGCATATGTGACTGAAGGATGTTACAAACATACAGTTGCACTATTATGATAACGTGTATTATTATTAGAGGGGAACGAGTGTAGTATGCATGGCATCCCAAACCGTCGCACCAGATATAGTCATGGTGTAGCACTCCAAAGAGTAGACAGCAATAAGGTGTTTCCCATAGGGCTACAACTAGGGATTGCAATACCGGTATACCGAATACCGGTACTTTGGGCCATTTGTACAATTTTGTAATACCGGTATTCAATACTGTTTTTTGGTATTTACAAGAAATTTAGAATTCTTATCTGAAAACTAGAAATTCTTGTCTCTGAAAACAAGGTTGTAGTTGTGAAGAAAGTGTGTAATATTTCGATATTTTTTTTAAATTGGTGAATTTGTTATTCACATTGTATTTGCATATCATACTTTAGAGTTCAAAATATTTTTCACATTTATTATATATATATATACTCATAAATAATACCCCATAATAATGAATAAGAATAACTTTAAAGAACATACAAAAAATCAGTTGATAATACTTTGGTTTGGTTTCATTATTTATATGATAAAAAGAATAGGGTGGCACAATGTAAAAAAATGTTCAAGAGTCATTAAAGTGAATGGAGGAAGTACAAGCGGACTCCATACACATTTAAAAACGAAACATGATACAAATTTGTTAAAGACGGAAGAATCTAATTGCCATGAAGATACAAACTTAAGCACAGTTTCTAAGCCCAAGCCATCAGGGATTTTAGATAATTTTGAAAAAAAAAAAGAAAGATAATTTGGATGAAATTATAAGTAAAATGACAGCTACAGTGACATTTCTACTACCGGTATTAAGATCTAAAAAATACCAAATACCGGTATTGAATCTTTTGGTCGGATATTGCAATCCCTATCTACAATACTTATCTGATTGTCCTCAGAACCTAAATTAAAAGGCACTACGGTATTGGAGATGTACTACTTTCATTACAGTTGTCCAATATCGCCAAATTACATATCATTCCAAACGGAGATAAGTGTGGGTGGCTTCCACACACAACACACGTATTGAATGTAACGACAGCAACCAATTGTCATCCAGGCGCCTCACAATGATACATGCAGACACAGACGCTCATACAAATGACGTCACGTGTGAGATAATATTGTAGTCAAACATGTGTACTTGTCGGATGATGGGATGGCCCTCTAAATCAGGGGTCTTTCAAACTTTCCAGCCTTAGGGCCATACTGTTTACTCAGTAAGTACCAAGGGCCCAAACCGTTTTAGTTTTTCTGCCATTATCTATAATTTTTAGACTAGTACGAGCTCTGAGCGAGCATACGCTTGCTAAATTCGCTGATTCAATTACTAAAATTATGTTTATCGATACGACCGTGACACTTGACGACATCTATTGTTAAAAGCGGAAATAGGAAGGTATAACTACCGAGGGTAAGCGCGGGATGTTCACTAGTTTACAATGTTAGTGGGATTCATTTCAATTACTTGTTAGTTGTTATGCTTAAGTTAAATTTTCTGCGTATTTTGCTTGTCATTAAGCTTTACCTAGCAAGTCAATAAAAACGAGTTATTGTCATTCTGTGTTTTTTTATCCGACTTATTACAGCAACAATAAGCTATTCGCTGTCGCGAGCCGGATTGATGACACTGGCGGGCCGAATTTGGCCCGCGGGCAGTAATTTGGAGACCCCTGCTCTAATTCATTGTTCTTCAAAGGGCGTCTAGAACCTAAGAGCAGTATGTATGAACTTACTCTCATCCACTGGTCCCAACACCTCCTAACAGCATTGCCAGAACAGTCGAAATTATTGGAAACTCATCGAGCAGATATTCATTCCCATCCCCTATGAAGCTTCGACAGCTGATGATATTTTCTTAAATGTCAATTTTATGACGCCTTGTTCGATTGATGTTTTCATCCAATTTCTTTAAATTTCAGTGAATAGATAAAATTTCACGATCATAATTTATCTGATTTTCCTTTTGATTTTTAAAAACCAGCAAAATTACATTTTCATAACACTTTTATGAAAAATATACAAAACATTATATTGAACTAATTAATTCTTATAACCTCAGTGTTTAAAAAATTAATCGGACGTTCTATTTTTTTTTCCAGTACAAGTACGCTGATTATGCGCCTTTTCTGATATTCTCAGGAATTATGACACTTGCGACAGTGTGTGCCAGTTGCTTACCTGAAACATCACATAAGAAGCTTCCTATAACTGTCGCCGATGCTGAAAACTTTCAGAGAAATTGGAAGTTCTTCAATTGTCCAGGGTAAGGCCCTGATTCTTCTTTTTCTTTACTGACACTATAGTCTATTATAAGCCAAGGCTTTTTCAACAAGCTTCCTCCAACAGATCCGATCAGACGCCACAGTCCGCCAACGATTGATTTTTACCAATACGCAAATCCGTTTTCGTTCCAAATCGTCTGGGAGATATCAGTCCGTGATTTAGCTCTTGAGTTTTCTGAACCGGCTGTTTTTACAGGGTGGCGTACTTAGCGCCACGCCTAATCTCTAACTTAAGAGGACCCAGGGGTTCTAACGGCACTGCAGACCACATGCCATCTTGCAGTGCACTTGGCGATGTCTACCACGACAGAAGCTACGAGGGGATGCCAAATCTTTACTGGACGGTACGGCATTTAAATGGCCGAGAGGACATGGACAGGAGTTGGCTAAACAGAACAGAACATAATCAGCAGGGGCTACTAATTTATTTCCTAATGAGGATATTGGGCCTGATGGCTAGCGCTCTGACGCTCGGTACCACATGTTTCCTGTTCCAATCCCGGCGATACCATAGATGTTTGTAGTGGTTCGGAATCCACTTTAAGTCGTGGGTCCCGGTCTCATATGACCATAGAGCGTCACAGAGCCCATTTAAAACTTCTGCTCACCCACATCATTCCTAAACTGTAAAGGGACTAGCGGCGCACATCTGGCCTTCGCACAGGCTGCGGGTTCGAATCCTGGTGGTGACATGGATGTTTATAAGTGGTTCAGAATCCAGGTTAAATTGTAAATCCCTGTCTTAATTAGTTTAATGTGTGCAAAAAAAATGACCGTAGAGCGACAAATCAAATCAAATCTCGTTTTTTTTTTTTTTTAAACAGTGTCTACAACAAAGCCGCCAGCGGATTGAACCTCAGCTCTAATGCTCACCAGCGGCGCACATTACGACTGAGCCACGAGTCGGGTTTAAATAACATTGTAATATCAGTGTTACATTTACAGTTACATAAAACAAATTATCTACGTAAAATTTAATCATTAAAATCTTTATAAATCACGTAGTATTCTGTTTAAAAAAAATTACATAACAAAACAATAGTTTTTATTTAAATGTAATCGTTTTATAGAAAATTATGGATTAATAATTGTTGATAATCATCTTTTAAAATTAACAGGAGGTGAGACTAACAATTTACTAGGAAAAGTACTTACAAAATATCTGAAAAAAATATATATTAAACATTTATCGACGTAAAATAACGTACCATCTCATACAATTGCGAGATTTTTATGCTTATCAATTCAAAACATTAATCTAATTGACAATTTAAACAAATTGCTATTTTTTAAGTGAAATAAAAAAATTCATCTGTTTTAAATTTTTTAAAAAAAGTTGTTTGACTAGAATTGCAAAAATAGCTCCAAAAAATGGAAATTACAAAAATTATTTCAGATAAATATGCCGACTTTATCAAAACACATCTCTTGAAATGGTTATATTTACATACTTAATTTATAAGAACCAAAATAGCATATTGCTGCAAAAGGAGTTTGGGTATAAAAATAAAAATTTTAATATCTGCATATTTACATGTATATTTTACATAAACTGACGCTAGCCACTAGGGGCTCACTTTATAAACAGTGGAATCTTCGGCCTGTTTAGTCACTTTTGAAAAAGAGAAAAACAACACTTCTTGTCGACTCGTAGCAGAGCACTCTCCTTCTCCAAAAACCTCCTTTTAAGAAAATCCGTCAAGAAGGCGGTTCAGCTTCCCTCACTTCTCGACACTTCCTCAGCAAATGGTCTATCACCAATCGCGATACAACAACTCATGGCTTAGTCCATATTCCATCTGTAATTGTTTTCGACCAGTGAAGGTCGTGCAGACAATCGCTAATTTCATGAGGTCTCATTATCCATGACACTGATTATCTGCTGTCTTATTTGAGTGACAGGTTGTTCTCATTAGTACAAAACACTAATTGCATGCAGTATAAATATCCACTACACTGCTTATCTGCTGTCAGATTTGAGTGATAGGTTGTTATAATGCACTTGTTAAAAAATATACATTCCTTTCCTCTGGGAACAAAAATGCTACAGTATCTCTTGGACATACTACGAGATACGAGAGAAACTCACAATGAAATTTGAATTTTAATTACATTGCAAACAAGACATTTTATTTCCATTGCTTCAAATATTTTTTAAAACAATTTTGTTATGTGTACAATAATTCGCATATATCCTGACTAATTTGTATTAATATAACAATAACAATTGCTAACCAAATTAATATTTTAAATTGAGAGATTAATGCGCGCATAAATAAAATGAATTCGAATCAAAACGATTTCTTTCTATGCAGTTGCCCAGTTATGGATGCCGAACCACTGAGAAGCGAAGTACTTCTGTCTTTTGAAGAGGCCGAAGTTCGTAGGGAACAAGATTTGGACCCCGAAAGGAATTGGTCAACTTTGTTTCCATCAAAATCAGATACAGTGCTTTTTAGAAAAAAATGAATTTTTAGAGTGAAGCAAAAATACTATAGTCACCAGTTTCATCTTGATAAAATTGTACATTATCCAATGTATGTTTTGTTTATTTTTCCTCCAATTCTTACCATTGGTTCACACTCTCCCTATATATATTTATATATCTTGTTCAACTTTTCAATCGTTAATAAAATACTTTTTATTCATCCACTCAAGTTCAAGTACATTTTTTTAACTTGTAGTGGATGACACTTGATGTTAATACAGATTTTTCAAGTATTAATAAAGTAATTAATTCATTTTAGTTTTATATGGGAGAAAAAAATTCTCTTATATAAGATATTCAGCAGGATATGAATGTAGGAATAAATACCGTCACTGGCGAAGCGTGTAGATCGGTGGAAAAAAAATTCTTTTTCATTCTGGGTTCTAGTCTGAGTCAAAGAGGTAACAAAATGGCAAATGAAACATGTGAATAAATTAGTAAGAGAGGTGGAAAGTGTGTGTGTGTGTGTGAGAGAGAAAGAGAGAGAGAGAATTTTTTCTAACTTAAAAAAAATGAATGAGATTTATTTATTAAGGACTTTCTGCAATATAGTGGGGAAAAAGTAGATCATATTTTTTCTCCCTAGCGCGCATACTCATAGGAAACATTATTACAGATACGCATGCGCAATTTCCAATGAGCATGCGCGCTAGGAAGAAAAAAAAAAAAAATATCGGACGATAAAAAATACGGTATGCAAAAACTCTCTATTGACTTAAAAAAAAAAAAATTATATTACTTGTTTTAATTGGAAATATAAAATAATTTTCAGAAAATCTTACTTGAATACCTTTAACATGTTAACTGTAACTGGCTTATTATTAAATTAATGTATTTTTAAAACTAAAATAAATGATTACAGCATGTTTTCTGAAATTTCCACATGATTTGTCAATAACTTTGGAACACATGCTTTATTCATATTCAATAAAAAACAGAATTCAAGTTGTATTTAATGTAAAATACAAAAATTGTTCATATATTCGCAATATATATATATATACAGGATGACTTAATTAACCTACAACTTTTAACAGACATAACTTTTCAGAGTCTCACTAGATGGCGCTACAAATGCATGCAGTGAGAGAGCGCGTAAAAGAATTTTTTTTTTTTCCTCCAATGCAGCTGGCAAACAGACATGGACATCTTGAATGCCTTAAGGCAAGCGCTGCACAGACGTTACTCACTTTACATTACCCATGGGGCGCGTGTAACTTGAAGATAAGCCACGGACGCGGAGTAACAATGCCCCCCGCAACGCTCTACGATCCTATTAGACCGAGACCTACGGTTTAAAGTGGATTCCGAACCACTACACACATCCATGGTACCACCGGGACTCGAACCCGAAACCTGTGGTACCGAGCTCTAGCCACTCGGCCATTCAGGCCCTGCGTAAAAAGAATTTGTTTCAGTGCAATTTTTAAGCCATTTCGAAAATGTTTCCCAATGTCTCATATTCAACTGACGATCGTATTTTTATTGTTAAATATTGTTATTTATTTGATAAAAATGCAGCATTATTGCTATGGAAGTGATCTGAAACATTTAGAAACCTATCTAAGGTTATAAACACGAATGAATATTGGTTCATGCAGGACGATGCCCTCCATGTAGAACATGCATTATGTCTGCCACCATTAACAGTGAGTTTGGAACCCCCAGTTACCGTTTATCAATACCCAAAAAGGTTATTCTGGTACACTGCATAGGCCACATTACTCACTTGAAGGAATCCATCTGATTTCTATCCTTAGGTTCATATGAAAGATTTAGATTACAAGAAAAAGCCGACAGATCTTATTAACTTCAAAAGTTGCATAATTAACACATTAAAAAGAAAAACTCTTGAATTTGTAACTGACAACTTTCTGACTAGATTGAGCTATTGTATCACCTCTGAAGATTATCTCTTTGAAAACCTTGTCTATTCAATTCCTTTTGAATAAAAAAATGTTTGTAGTGCTATCTGCAACACCTTAAGAGTTATTTCAATTGAAAGTTATAGGTCAATTAAAAGTCACCCTGTATGTAATACATATTTTAAGACACACAAAATGACGAAAATCGGTAAATGTGTTATGTATGTATAAAAAAAACGTGAAAGCTTGAAATTTCAAAGGAAATTCTGGAGATAAAACTACATATGCAGAACCAATTAAAAAGGGGTTGGACCATCTCTAAATCTAATGCAAGCTGTTATCAGTTTTTGCATAGATTCGTGAAGTTGGCAAACTTCTTGCAAGTCTTTCCTCAATTATTGAGTTATAGGCAAGATCTTGGGGCGGTTGAAGGTCCCGCTCATGAGAACCCAAACGCTCTCTATTGGAGACAGAGTTGGCGGTTTTAGATAACCAGGAATATTTGACGTCAAGAAGATAAGTAGAAACAATAGTTGTCAGCGGTTGGACATTAATTCTGTTTAAATGTAAACCCAAATTATAGTGAAAGGAAAGGCAGCAAAACATGGTGTAAGATGTTATGAATGAAAATCAAAGATGGCCAGCTATTAAATGAAATGATACCTAGATCATAACTTCCAGTTGTAGGGCAGTTAGGTTAGTATCAAACTGCTGTCCCTGGACTTTACTGTCGATGGAACTGAATATTCAATGAGGGACTAATAGTAAAACAATTCCACTCCCAACCAATAATATTCCCAGTGTTCTTCTCCACTACTAATGTGCTATGTGAAGAATATATAGCGTGCACAAGAATTCAGGTGATCCGGTCAAGAGGCAACTGTTCTGAGTTTCTTTGGGAAACAAAAATTTTGCTACCCCATTATTTATAATGGATTAGCAAAGGAATTGGATTACAATTCCCTTTTATTTGAACGAATCTCGTACACCTTTGAATTTTCCAATCATGGACGCATTATCAAAACAAAATGCAATGCGATTTGTCCAGGGTACACCAAATTTTTCAAATTCAGCATTTAACAATTCAAAAATGCTTTTACCTGTCGTCACTAAGCTTTGGAAACGAGCATCATTATATTCCCTCCTTCCAATGATGCATCCAAGTAGGTGATTAGAACTGAAGTTTTTGTTCTTTGTAGAATAACTTATTTGACGCAACAATGAATTTTGAACATTTTAATATTTCTATACTTCTTTCTGTGGATGATTTAAAAAATCTTGAGTATTGCTATAATCTTTGCGCAGCTTTATTACAATACAATATTTGAATCCGGCAGCAGTCTAAAGTGATCCAGGATAATCAGCCTCAGACAACAGGCAGTTGCGTTCCACAAAAAGTAATAACTAATGCTTCAGGTTTAATTACATGTATATCCTTACAGATGATAGAGGTTCTCCCATGTGTCTAGCACATTCTGCATGCTGTCGGCAATAGCAATGCAG
>BPLR01002962.1:0-24363 GCA_021605095.1 Caerostris extrusa
ATAATAATAATAATAATAATAATAGATCAGTGGTAGCACTGACAGCTAAGAGGCAAGGAATTCGTGTTCGAATCCACTGACGGCGTCGGTTGCGGTCACTGCTTTTTGAAATGAATAGACCTCGATGGTGATGATAACAACGTACGTAATACGTGTCACATCGATAGCCAGGTTGCCTAGTGTGAGTTTTCTGGATTTCCTCCCATGCGGCAAGCAAATTCGGGCCAGTTATCCTTAAAATCCCATCCAGAAGGCAATGCCATCTCCCGTCGGTGGCCTATTCGTGGATAACGAGTGTGGACAACGAGGTCTACCGATATTCAAAGTAAAGAAAATTAATTAAATATTCTTTTTTTTAACATACTGAAAAAAAAAAATCACTACGATCTAAATTATTCTAACTGCTACAATTTTACCTAACAGAATGTCGTCCGCATTTTCAGAAAGATTAGAATTGCTCTTTAATTTTACGGGATTAATTATTGCGTAAAGTTGTTATATTACATAAAAGATAAAAATAAGAATACTAAAATCGGTGCAGTCTTTGTCTTTTCAGTGTAAAAATACTTTACATGAAAATTTACGAGATGCATTCAAATGCGTTTGAATAGATTTCAAGAGTTTACAGATTTTAAAATGTCCTTTATGAAAAGCGCCTTATTTACATCTCTTCCTCTTCTTTTAAAAATTAAGCATTTTAGATTCTGCATCCTTTTTCGATCCTGCCTGTTATTTTGGACTCGTCTCCAATCTCTTTTTATACGCTATCCAAATCCAGTTTCGAACACTCACTATTCCCTACACCTTAAAAGAAAACCCATCCCTCACCCCCTCACCCCCCGAGTTGAATTTCCATCTCTCAGAAGATAAAAAATAAACACGTCGAGAAATTGAGATCTCAGAAGGGGAAAGGAATAGCAATATTCCCATACTACTATCGGCCCGAGAAAGCGAGAGAGAAATCCATAAACACAATTACCGATCCAGAAAGTCGTAAAAGTCCACTTTTTATAGGGATTTTGGCCTCCGATGTCATTGCCGGATTCCCTAGTATATATGTGTCTTGACGAGTGCATCATTGCAAGTGCATTGGGATTTTGAGCATTGGATGGGAATAGCAGATAATAAATTGTGTCTATTGTAAGTGAGAGAAAGAGAGGGAAGACAGTGCAATGCAATGTGGATCAGTGTTAAATAGACATTATTAATCGGTCTTCCATTTATCACATCGTTTACCCTTCAGAACACCAACTCGCCTCTTTGAACTTGGCATACAAGAGAAATGAACTTGAAGATTAATATGAGGCCAGTTTGGACCCAAATATATTAATTCAGGATGATTCTTTACAAAGGGCCTGACTACAAACGACTACAGGTTCGACATACATAACGGCAAGCAGAAAAAAAAAAAAAAAATTAACCATAATACAGAGGGATTTTATATTTTTTACTTTATAACGGTTTTTATGTGACTCTCTTTGATTATATAGACAACAGTCAGTTGATAATCTCATTTACGCCAATGTGTTGATTACTTTTGGCATCTTTGGTAAATTCATTATTGCAGGAAAAGTAACCCTTAGGTCGTTCAGTGTTGCTAGCAAAGAAATCGTTTCTTTTATTCACTGTTGTAAACGAATGAATCTTCTTTTCGTTCAATGTTATGGGAAAGAAATGCTCAGTTCGTCCTCTATTATAAACAAAGGAATATTCTGTTCGATCCTTTTAGGTTGCTGTTGCAGGCAAAGAGAGCTTCAGTTCTTTCACTGTTGTACGAAAAGAGAGCTTCAATTTCTTCACTTTTGTAAGCAAATGAACCAAGTTCGTTCACTGTTTCAGACAAAGGAATCATCTGTTCATTCAGCGTTGTCGGCCAAAGTGGTTCAAAATCTTTAATATGTTCCACAAAAAGGAGTAATGTCATGGTTTTTATCTTTGTGGCCAAACGGGAGTTTCTAGTACAACTGCATGCAAACGAAACTTTCATCTTCTTCAATTTCCGTTCAACTTCTGTGTTGGATTCAGTTTCCGTTCTTACTATAGTTATTTACATAAAAGTTATTTTTATTAGTAATCAAAGAAAATTATTTTGAAATTCCTTAGTATATTAACTAACAACATTCTCGTTAAATTAAAATATTATGTAATGTTCAGCTATTAAGGCTACTTTACGTTAAACCCAAATTTCTTTTTTCACTCTTTTGAACCAATATTAATTTGAAAGGAACATGGACTCATTTTAATATTTGATACTGTTTTTCGTTTCCACACCCTTTATTGTTAATGTTCTTTCTCTATAAATTATCAGTGTAAACATTGTTAATAAAGCAAACAACATATTTTCCCTTTTTAATTTTTTAATGTTTCATTTCTTCCCTCAGAGCTGGTGATACATGAGTACCCTTACTTCATTCATTTTTATAAACAAAGGAACCTTCAGATTCTGATGTAGAACAAAGAAAACTTCAGTTCGTTCACCGATGCAGACAAAGAAACTTTCAGTTCGTTCACTGATGCAGACAAAGAAACTTTCAGTTCTTTTTCACTGATGCAGACAAAGAAACTTTCAGTTCGTTCACTGTTGCATACAAAGGAACGTTCAGTTCGTTCAATGATGTAGAAAAGAAACTTTCAGCTCATTCACTGTTGTAGAAAAAGAAATTTTCAATTCGTCACTGTTATGAATGAACTGAGTTGTTGTAGACAAAGAAACTTTGAATTCGTTCATTGATGTATACAAAGGAACCTTCAGTTCTTTCACTGATGTAGACAAAGGAATTTTCAATTCGTTCCTAATGTAGATAAAGAAATTTTAAGTTCGTTCACTTTTTGATAGACAAAGAACTTTCCGTTCGTCCACTGTCGTAGACAAAACTTTCAATTCGTTCATTGATGTAGACAAAGAAGCTTTCAGTTCGTTCACTGTTCTGAACAAAGGAACCTTCAATTCGTTCCCTAATGTAGACAAATTTTAAGTTCTTTCATTGTTGTTCTGTTCATTTTCTTTTGTAGACAGATGAATTTCACTTACAACAATTTCAGGAATAAGCGAGGGAATAAATTTGGAAAACAAGCACATTAGGTTTCTGAACTAAAAGTAAATGTGGTTCGAAAACCAACATACGAAACAGAAACTAAAAAGCTTCCATGTTTATATAAGGATAGCTACGGTATAATCATATGTTAGAAGGTCGTTTTGTTGGGATCGGCGCGAGAGAAGCATACAAATGTTCAGATGTCCTCTCTGTTTGATAAAAATTACGATGTTAAAATCTTGGTGCAATGCAGCAAGTCTTTCGTTGTACACTTTGGGAAGCACAGAATCTGCTGCATATCTGGTTTTCCAGCGGTGAATAATCTCATGTTAAAGTTATCATTTAAAAATAACATTCTAACATCGCAAAACCACTCGAGAAGGTAGATTATGATTCATGTGTAGGTTTCAGAAATTCTTAGAATTTTAATCAAAGAAAAAAATGTGGTGTCAATGAAAATGTGAGTTTCCCTTATGAGTTGCTAAGGAATTTTAAGTTTCTTCATATAATTTTAAATTATGTAAGGATCAATAAAAAAACCGTTTTTTTAAAAAATATTTTTTATTAAATATGAAATATAAAATAAATGTATTGCATTCTACAGTTTTATTTCTTCATATTTTGCACCGGTTTTAGAAAAATATTTGAAACATCTACACCCAGCCAGCAAACGTTAATTAAAAAGGGTCAAAACCTCAATAGAATCTTTTTGTTCGATATACCAGAATTGAGTACCTAATAAGAATTTGAAATGGAGAAAAATATTAAAACAGGATATTATTTAAGTAACTAATGAATTCTTTATAAAAGTACACTAATATATATATCTTCAAAGATAATAAATATAAAAAATAATATAGGGATAAAAAAAAAAGAAACACATTTATAAAAATTAGCTTCTATATCTTTTTCCTTTTTATTTCTTATCAAGAAAATATTTGATTAAAAAAAATTAAAAGCAAAGGAGAAGCAGTCTTTTCAATATTTAAATAACTTAAAAAACCGCACTGGGGAATAATAATCCGAAAAGTTCAATTTTAATCCGAACTTCAGATGGAAATTGAAGCCACAATGATCTCATTATCTAAAGAATGTTCCTATGAGAGAATTTTTTAATAACATTTGATATATTATCATTAAAAGGGATGTTCATTATTGGAGATTATTTTCTCAAAAAACCCCCAAAGAATGAGGCTGCGAATTCAACTCATTTCAGAGGAATCAAATGATTTTTTTAAGAAGAAATTTTTCCAATAGTTTCGAAATCTTACAAATGAGGAATATTAATTATTTGTTATAAATTCCATAAATTGCACAGTTTTGAGATTTCTAACTAGTATTTTAAAAAAGAATAAAAATGTAAGCAATGTCAAAGGAAATCAGGCAACTTCAAAAAAACATCGGCAGTTTCAAAGGACTACAAGCAATTTCAAAGTTATAGATAGTTTTGAAGGGATACAAGCAATTTCAAGGATAATATAGTTTTAAAGGAATGCAAGCAAAAGCAAAGATATAGATAGATTTAAAGGAACAAATGCAATTTCAAAGTTATAGATAATTTTGAAGGAACAAATGCAATTTCAAAGTTTTAGATAATTTTGAAGGAATAGTTTTAAAGGAATACAAGCAATTTCAAATAATATAGATGGTTTCAATGGAATATAAGCAATTTCATACACAATTTACATAGAAGATTTCAATTTCAAAAATATAAACAATTTCAAAGTAGTAGAAGAAAATTTCAAAGGATAAGGATTTTTTTTTTTAAAGTATAGATAAAAAATTTCAAAGGTAATAGACGATTTTGAAGAAATACAAGAATTTTCAAAAATACAGACATTTTCAAAGGAATATAGACAATTTTAAGGACTACAACAATAGTTTTGAACATATTCTACGAAGTACATATATGTTCAGGATAATAATTGGGTTAAAGAATAATAAACATCAAAATATTTGAAATATAACTTATTTAGGTCCCTTAATTCTCTTAACATCATATTGCATTTTGATTTGGTAAGTGTTAATGATAAAAATTATGTCCAAGATTCGAAACTCCACGAGAAAAAATCTTCAACGTTTTTAAGCCATATCTCACTGCAATTTATCAACTTATTTCTTCAAACAGTTATATTGCTTTAATCCTGCTGATAAAGTCTAATGCAGGGATCTCCAAACTCTCCAGCCTTAGGGCCATACTGTTTACTCCAGTAAGTACCAAGGGCCAAAACCATATTAATTTTTCTGCCATTGTCTATGATTTCTAGACCAGTCGCCGAGTACGCGCTCTGAGCGAGCATACGCTTGCTAAATTCGCTGGTTCAATGACTACAAACTACTGTCAGTGAAAAATTAAATTACATAAATCTCATTAGTATTTTTACAAGTAGTCCCCGCGGTTTCATTCGCGTTAATTTAACTTTTTTACTAGTACTTACTTGGTTTGCTAGTAAAGCAGTCACTGTATTTGTTACTGGCTGCCTTATGAAGGATGCTTTAATTTTAACATTCATTCTCACAATTTATAAAAATATTATTTTATGAAAAAGTCTGGAGTAAATGCTCCCTATCATTACTCTAAATATTTAGCCATCTGAACGGCAGATAATTCACGGCAATTCACTTTTACCAAAGGTTCATTAGTAGAGGTTTGCTGAACGGCAACAACATTTAGCTACCGAAATTTGGAAGGAACACCTATGTGGATTATATTATACTCTCCTTCCTTTTTAATGTACTGGAAGGGGTATACGACCTACAGATTGATCTCTCCTCACCCCGGCACCGATGGAGGAGATTTCGATTCGACTTTGCTTTTCAAGCTCGCTTATACTAGTTTAGAAAACCTACTGTCTTCTTAGGCGCCAGATAATAAATTTCAATTATGCATTTTTAATGCATTTGCTTACATTCAATTGACTTCTTTGATCAATCTTTTAATCACGCATTCAAAAAAAAAAAAACAAAAACAAAAAAAAAAAAAAAACACAGGAAAAAGCTCACCAAACATAATTCAAAAATTTAATGTCATGTTCATGCAAAAATCATTAGCAAATTTGTGTAAACTTTTTTTTTTTATCCACTTGTCTTATCTATAGAAAAGAAAAAAAAATTTCTAAAAGTAACTACATTCAAAATGCCTGAAAACAAAATAAAATGATTTAAACTAAAGAAAAGACATTCAATCCAAATATGAAAAACATTTTTTTAATGAAATAAAAATATCAAAGGCCAATTATAAACCATAAACGTGAATATGCACAAAAGATCCCTCCTTTCCATTTTTGTTTCAAAATGAAGAGCTTTTCTTTAAATAGATAAAAAAAATCTAATTAAGATTCTTCCGTCACTTTTAATTACACATTAAATAAAATAATAATATTTTCGGAGAAAAAAAATTGGTCTTCTCATTATATTCTAAGAGATTTTTAACATTTTTACCACATCAGTAAGCTGTATCATATTCCTTTTCTTATTTTCTTATCCACCCTTAAAATCAACAATATTTAATTCAAAAATATTTTCATTAAGTTTCTTTTATACTGTAGCCATTCTGACACGTTGGCAAGAACGCCATCCTGTGCCGTTCTGGAGAAATGGTCAGTCAACTTTGAGACTCTCACCCGAGAGGAAGTACAGCACAATCCTACTCTTCTGCTATGAAACCTTTTGTTGGTCTACAGTCTCTCACCCCAAGAGAAAATATATTTAGCGAAACCCTGTGTATTAGTTGGCCTACAGACTCTCACCAGGTGAGGTAATATATTTCGTGCATTCCTGAGCCTAGTCGAGTTTCGTTTTTCGGCCAGAAGGGGAGTGCTTCCACGAAGCTATAATTATCTGTCTTTTACTTTAAATGTGTTAGTATTAGTGTGTTATGTATGTGTGTGATATGCAGTGTATAAATAAACCTAGGACTTCTCAAATTTGTGCCTCAAGTATCTCAATCCAACCACACCGCATTTACATTTGAGCCCACCCGTACCTGCATACTACAATACATGAATAGTTCAACTTATGTGTGCAAGAACAGCCCATTGATAAGCGATGAGATAAAGGCATTGCCTTCCGAGAGGACTTTTAAGAGTAATTTCTCCGTATTTGCATGTCGTATAGAAAAAAACTAGGAAAAATCCTTTCAGACAGCTCGACTATCGAAATGAGACACTTTACACACATTGCCGCAATCGCCATAGAGCCTTCTTTTATCTCAGTGCAATGACTGCAACGAATGCCACCAGCAGATTCAAACTTAGCACTCCTTTGCGGGAACTGCTCATGTTACCACTGACTGACCGCCACTGGCTACGACTTAAGTGTAATACTTATATGAAGAAAGGGGACTACGACTTATATTACCACAGTGCTACGACTTATACGTACGTTTTATATACATAGTAGACATACAAAATACATGTACATTTACATACGCATACACTACATATAAGTATATTCATGTTTAATACATACGTGCATAAACTTACATATATATAGAAGCGTCATACATGTACATATTGTACCAAATGCATAAACGTGCGTTATACATGTATGTATACATATTTCATACATATATATATTACTCATACGAAACACATGCACGTACATTTCATATATATGCCATGCATGTACATATTACACATACGAAACGCATGTACACATATACACATACATTTCATGTATACATATACATGAAATGTATGTGTGTATGTGTATATACATATGCATACATTAATGTTATACAAAATACATATTACATTTTGTTTAAAAGGTAAATTGTGAGTACTTATTTTTATAAATAAAAATGAAATGATTACACGTTATAAAAAAAAATGACTGCCATTCCGTTGGAAAAGTGACACGCCCTTTTCTTTCTGTGGACTTTTCAATTGGCCGAGGTAACGCGATTATTCCCGGATGGAGTTTTCCGAGAAGCAACTATCAGATTTTGGGAAGAATATCCAAAGCGGAGAGGGATAAAATATCTGCCCATCCGAGGGAGAAAGTTTGACGTTTATGAAGAGGATAAAATATCGGAAGAGGAAATTTTGCCGCCGCAAGATCATAACTCACGTCCACCTTTGAGAGCAATAGGGGAAGCGTTTTGAAACCTTTCCAGTTAAACTGCCCGAGCAAATATTCGAGAGATGAAGACCTCCTCAGACCACTTTAGAAAAAAAAAAAAAAAAAAAAGGTATCGGCCGCTCCCATCTTATTTAAGAGTTATAACGTTTGAGTGAAGTAGGTTGGACAGCTGGTGTAGTTAAAAAACCATTCTAATTCATGATATTTTTTGTTTATTCAGGTTTGGGTAGTGGTGCAAACAAAGAGAGATAAATGTCCGTTTTACAAGCGGAAACGATTGAATCTATTGCTTGTTAAGGGTGCTAGTCAGGCATACGCGATGCAAAGCAATTTTGACAATGCATACATACATATATATATATAGTTATTGTGGTATTTTTTCATATAATTTTTCATTTGATATTAGGGAAATAAAAATTCTAATGATTAAAATTTAAAATTATTTATATTGTTACTAAAACCCTTCCAAAATGAGCTTCCTTCCCTGGTTTTGAATCCGTCTGATTTGATTATTTACCAATTATCCAAGCTGCAGCTGGTCGGATAGTAAATTATTCAATTTTTTTAAAAACTAATACAGCAACAACTGAATCAACTCACTAAAATGTTCGGGAAAAGGAATATCAGATGAAAATTCTAATACTTTTATTTCGTACTATAAGTAACATGGGATGTCTTGAAGCTGTAAGGATGGTCTCGCTGAGAAAACAACCATGAAATGATTTATTTTTCGCGTTCATTGCTTTTATATTTTTGTTCTGTATACTGGTGTGAATACAATAAGACATCTTCGCAATGTGTAGTTTTCAATTGCTCATTTTTGTGCATTAGATTTATCAGCATTATAGACTTAAATGAAATAAATGGCATAGTGTGATACAGAAATAAAATATGCATCCTACCACACCCGTGAAACTTCACGCACAGATGGGCGAACGAATGATTTCAACCACACACCCCACATTGTTTGAGCAAGACAATTTTTAAAACACTGTAACTGTAGGATGGTTTAAAGCAATTTTTTGCAGACCTTTACATTCTGGATGAAAACGCTATGGCATTACAACAAAACTCTTAATCGAAATATGATCATAATTGGGACAATTATTAATATTATTGTTCAAAAGAAATTCTTACACAACAGAATTTCATAAATAGTCGTCTAAAAATGCCATTGATAAACCTTGTGATCTTTCTAACCATCTTCCTACAAACTATTTGCTATAATCATTGCGGTCACCATATCCCTCATAACACCTTTCTCTTGTTGATTATTGCTATATTTTGCTTAGGAAGACCTTGATGGATGATTGATGACGTTTAAAAATTTTTTTGCAACCTAAATTTGACAAAATAGTTTTGGATTGTTATTCGACAATATATATATATATATATATATATATATATATATATATATATATATATATATATATATATATATATATATATATATATTGTTTCACAGTGACATAAAGTATAAAAAAAAAGTGACGCTATTTTTGACTGCTTCAGGCAAAAAAATAATTTCCATATAAGTTGACGCCATTGTATAACACAGAAAAGATAATTAATGTAAATTAGCTAAGATGCATTTGATGTAAAAAAATATTTCTTACTTAAAGCCTAATTTAATTAAACATTAGCATAATTATCAATTTTCCTAAATTTAAAACTTAAAGAGAAAACTTTTTGCGCAAGTAGGAATTTAATTAAAAAGTAATGGTTCTTAATAAATAGGAATAAATGTTCTTAAAATCAACCAAATCTTATTAATCGGACTGAAGGGCATAATTTTATTTAAACTCATGTTTGTGAAAATTGCAGCACCATGAAGAACTTACGCGAGTGAGATGAAATTTTCAGGAAATACAAATTAGCGCATGATATGCAAATGATTAGAATTTCAAATCCGTAGCGCATGCGTATGCTGAGCAGCGCCCTCTGAACGGCGGATGGATCCGAATAAACAGACGGCTGTAGCGAGGCCTGTATCTGCTAGTGGTAAACGTTAACTCAATCGTTACTTATGCCTCTTCGACGAAAGAGAGTGAGATTTGAACAACTTACAGAGTTTGAACGGGGAGAATCATCGGCCTTCGTGAAGTTGGATTGTCTTATCGTGCAGCAGCCGCTCTTGTGCAACGTAACAGCACCACAGTGATGCGTCTTTGGAAGTAGTGGACGGACGAGTGTCGGACAACTCGGAAATCCGGGAGTGGACCCCGAAATGTGACGTCAGCTCGCGATGATATACACCTGGTCCGCATGGCGCTGATGGACCATACAGCTTCCTCTAGACAATTGCAGCACAGTGGTCAATAGCTACAGGTGTTTCATTGTGTGCTTCATCAATTCGTAGACGTTTGCTGCAGCGTGGACTGTGCGCAAGGACTCCTTTATACAAGATCCCTCTCACGCTAAACCATCGCCGCCTGCGGCTACAATGGGCCGCTCAGCATAGAGACTGGCGTGCTGATTGGCTGCATGTCGTGTTTTCTGACAAATCCCGCTTTAATTTGTGGTACCATGATGGCCGCATTCGTGTCAGACGCTATGGCGGTGAACGCCATCTTCCGGAGTGCATTATCGAACGCCACAGTAGACGAATACCCGGAGTTATGGTCTGGGGTGCCATAGCATATCATGGACGATCTCAATTGCTATGAATTGTGGGCAATCTGAACAGCAACCGGTACATCAGTGAAGTTCTACAGCCCCAAGCTGTTCCCTTCCTTCAAAGCTTGCCAGGCGTTGTATTTCAACAGGACAATGCCCGCCCTCATATCGCTAGGACTGTTTAATCCTTCTTTGCAACGCGGCAGGTACAGCTTCTTCCTTGGCCTGCGTATTCCCGGATATGTCGCCGATTGAACATGTGTGGGATTTCGTTGGTCGGCGTCTCGCTCGTGATCCTCGTCCTGTTGCTTCTGCAGACGAACTTTGGGTGCGCATACAAACAATATGGAATGCTCTTCCTCAGGCAGACATTCAAAATTTGTTTGACTCCATGCCACGTCGTGTAGCAGCACTTATTGCGGCACGTGGTGGCTACACAAAATACTAATTCCGATCTCTTGTTATTGTTTGCTTGCTTTGAACATTTAATCATTTATTTGTACCACTACCACTCAACTGTGTATTAAATTTAATTCAATTATGACGATTCCTTCATGGTGTTGCAATTTTCACAAACATGAGTTTATTTATTTGTTTGAACATCGATGGGGATGGACTACATGGTGATAGTTAGAAGACATTGCCTCTTGGGAAAAGTTTTTAGGGTTAACTCTTTTACATTCATATTTGGAAGTTGTGTGAGAGGAAACACGAAAAATTCTCATCAAACAGGCTGACTTACCACAGCGAGACGTGTTGTCACAGTCACTATCTAATCTCCTCATTTTTGAAATCAGTAAATACAATATTGTACAATACAATATCAACGAATTTCAAATATAGTTAAAAATCCTAAAATAAATTAAAACTTATAGTAAATATATTTAACTTAGTTGATCTATAAAATTACAATATAAACTGAACAATAAATGAAAAAAAAATCTATCAAACCCACAACAGACCTGCTGTTTTAATATATTTCATTTACCATTCCATGGAACATTTATGATGGCGTGTCTGTATATCTATGCTATTGATGGACTCTATAAACTGTAAGTCGGAATGTTCTTCCGTTGGGCTCTAGAAACAGGGAAAGAAAAGGAAGTACAAATATATCAGATGCCACGTTTGGGAGTGTTCATTCAAAATTGTATTGGCACAATGTACTATAGATGCATTTCTACAGGTTGGTCATGGTGCACCCACGATAACGTTGAATCTGCTACGTATCTGCTTTTCTAATATCAAATGAACTCAGGTTAAAGTTCCAGTGATCATGAAACAAGAGCAGAATATTGAAAATTATCTTGAAATGTGACAATTCAAAAAACACTTGATCTTTTATCCATTTCTTAAATTCCAAATCTCTCATTCTTAAATAAAATAAATAATAAAATATTTTATCGAATTTATAAAATCTAAATCTTTCTGAATTTAGTTTAAATGAACTCTTTGCTACTATAGAAACATTTTCTCAAACTTATTGAATTCAAAATAAATTGACTTCTTTTTACAAATGCAAAGGGGAGGGGAAAGAAAGAGTTGTTATGAAATTAAAGGATAAAATATTTGATGTCAAATAGCATTGTAACATAAAAAGCAACTGCTCTTGACAATGTTTATGAGCAATCGATAGAACGACAAAAAAAAAAAAATCATTTTTCCAAGAGAAAGAAGGTGAATTTTTATTTCCTAAAAGTTATTAAAGACTCGTTTTAAAAAAGGAGTACCAATTTTAAAGCAATAGCCGATATTGATTTTATACAATTTGTGAAATATGGAATTTGTTATGGTTTTTTAAACTCAGTTTTATGTCTGCTCCAAAATAAAGAAGAGCGCCTAAGAAAGAATATTTTTTTTTTAAAAAGAGTGAATCAGTTTTAACAATGAATCGATCTTTGCTGACACAAGCTCCATGAAATGTGTAAAGAATAACTTATATCAAGGCTGCTTAGAAACTATTATCTATTTATTGTTTGATTTGTATCTATTTTATTTTGCTTAGTATTTTGAATTTAATGTTTCTAATTATTTATAAAATATTTAGTTTTTATTTCCTAATTCGGTTCAAGTTTTTTATACATTTTTTTCTTTTAGCTGTTTTATCATGATAAAAATTTAGATGGATATGTTTTTTATTGAACATCGGTGGGCCTTTTGGTTCCACTGATGCATGTCACAAGAATCAGTGGATGAGAAGAGGGCATTGCTTCTGGGAGAACTTTTAGAGGTAGCTGCCCCATATTTGTGTATTATACTGAAGAAAACGCAGAAAAATACTACCAAACGTCCTGAAAATTGACGTTGTTGTCAATCGACGCAATCACATTCATTCGTGAGTCTATTCGTTTCTGAAAGCAACGACTTCATCGCATGCTGATAGGGAAATCGAACACCCTCCTGCACTCTACTCGGGCAAATTACCACTGCCACAAGTCTGGCTAAATTGATATCAGTCTGAATTTCTAGCGACTATGATTATCTGTTTAAAGATGCCAAATGATGGATTAAAAAACAATTTAATTCTAACCAAGTTCTGTGAGAGAACGGAAAATCGTCACACTGAATGGTTCCTTGAAAATATAATGTATTTAATCACGCAAAATTTATTAATTAATGCATTAAAGCATCCGATAACGCTTTAATACCATTTTTCAGTTCAACAATGTTATCCATTTTGGATTAGTAAACAATGCTTTTAAAGTAATTTCACAAAATGTCTAAAGGTGTAAAAAACGTCGCGGATTCCATGTGTTACGTCTGACTAACTACGCACATTATCTCTTTTATACGACTTTTCTGCTTGTTAGAATTATGAATTTTGTTTAGTACACAATTCCTTTTACATAACCCCACAAATGTCCGAAGGTGTAAAATAAAAGTCATAGACTCCACGTGTTGCGTTTGACTAAGTGATCCCATTAGTCCTTTTTTAATGTAATTTCCCATAATGCTTTTAACGTAACCTCATAAAAAGAAAGAGACGTAAAAACAAATCGTGAACACCATGTATTGCGTACCACTTACTGAGCCCATTGGCATTTTAATACCACTTTCCACTTATCAATTTTGGATTAGTAAACAATGATTTTATGGTGAGCCCCAAAAGTGCAAATGTGTAAAAAATGTCCTAGACTCCATGTGTTGCGTTCTACTAACTGTGCCCATTAGCGCTTTAATACCACTATTCAGTTCGGTAGAATTATGAATTTTGGATTAGTATATAATGCTTTTTTAACGTAACACCCTAAAAAGTCCACAGGTGTAAAATAAGTATTAGACTCCATTATCCATACATTGAATCCGTTGTAAAGAAATCCTAGACTTTTCCCATAAAAAATAAAAATAAAATAATTATAATAAAAAAAAAAACATTATAAAAAAGTTCTATATCGGTCCTGTAAACAAGCATTACATGGAATCTACATAAAAGGAATTTCTGTGTAGATGCGTATTGATGTATCCACATGGGGAATTAATATTGTCAGTGATTTCGGCATAAAAAGGCTCCCTATCGATATCTTTTTTACATGAACTGTGATATCATTTTAGAGATTTATAAATGAATATTTCTGGTCAATAAGCAAAATAACTACTTAAGTTTTTATTAGTTGGTAGCTGTTAAAATTATGTATTATTAGTACCATTAATTAGCTATAGAAAATATTTATGTTTCATAGTAATTCTCCAATTAATACAATGGAGTTTAAGATAATTAGCGACATAATGAACATATTATTGGGAGAAATTTTTAGCTAGGTTCTGAGAAACAACCAAAATTGAAACATCAGATCATTATTAAAAACCATTTAGATAAGTTTACGGAAGAGTTATGACCATTTTTGAATGCAATAAATATCTACAGTTGCATAATAATCGACTTTTTTTCTTTAGTGCAGTGAGATTGGCAAGTATCAAAACTGCAAGAGATTAATTAATATTCTTTTTATATGAGTTTTTCAAGAGTTTAAAATAAAATTGCTGCAATTTACTGCGTGTGAAGTAAACTGTGACTTTACTGAAGTCCACAAAACGGAAATTAACTACGATTCGTGATAATTGTAATCTATAAATTAATGTATTTTTATTATTTGAAATTATTTTTTATTTTAACGTATCACTGTTCAGTTGGAAAAAAAGGAAACAGTCGTAGGATTTTAGCGATTTAATAGCGTCAGAAGATATCTTAATGACTTAATAATTGACTTAACGTGATGACTTTATCACGGTATTGTTAAAACATAAACTCATCCATATTCTTTTTTTTTTGAGAAGAATGTCATTAATGTTAAATGAGAAACTCATCCTTATTAGTTTTTGACATGCAATTTTGAATAATTTCGACATTTGAATAATTTTTTTCTACATCAAATTGTAATGATATCCACTCATAAGATTTAACATAATCAATCATAATTATGTTAAATCTTATGGAGGATATCGTTACAATTTGAAGTTGGGAAAAAAATTATTTATGTTAAAGCGTTCATATCCCACTCATATCTCAAAGCCCCTCCCTATCCTGTTTTGGCAAACATCTTATTTTTTAGGTTAAACGAGAAGCCTATTCTTATCCTTTTTTTGACAAGCATCTCCTTTTTTTTATCATGTCAGGAGAAGCCCAACCATATTCTGCTTTAGCAAGCATCTTATTTTTAATGTTAAAAGAGAAGTTCATCCACAACCGGTTTTTGACAAGCATTTCCTTTAAAAGAAATTACCAAAATCCAATACATTAGTGGGATCCCAGTAAATTCAAAGATAATATAAACTCTCTAAATCATCTTCAATCCCAACAAAAAAATCTTTTGATATCTTATGCACTTCGGCTTATGTCACTTTTTTTCTTGTCGTCTTTTTCGTTTTTATTTTCCGACTGCGTTTGTAAATCCTTATTTTAATGGAATGGCCATTTGTTGAAATGAATAATGTCACTCAACTGTGCACTAATGCACTAGTGCTCAACACACCCACTCTTTATGTTCATTTTCAATTTCTTTTCACCTTTTGGATTAATCATAGATCCACGATTTGCTTGTTAAAGCAAAATATAGAGGAATCTATTAACTCAATAATCTTACATAAAATGCACATTTGAACGCTCTTTTTATGCATAATAATAAGTAATGCAAACACTATTTTACTTTTTATTATCCTTTGAATATCAGTGAGAAGTTCTCGCAGACTTTCTTCAGTAAGCCTCAATATCAAATAGTTCTTTGTGTGTGCTTTCAAGGGAGTATTCAGACAATAAAATGCTGGAAAAAAAAAAAAAAAAACCTCCGAAAATCTTATTTCACAATTTCTTCTCTAACATGTCTGTATTGCTAGATCCCCGTGGAAGGTACAGAAAGTATCATTTGTAATTTTTTTGAGAATTTCCTAGAATTGTCAATAAATCAATAAAAATAGAACGAAAATTATCGGCATGAGGGTGCTTATAGGTTATCTGAAAATTTCTCGAATTAAATGTATGCGCGTAAGTGAGACTTGTAATTATGCTACAAGTAAGGAAGATATGAACAAAAGAATGGCAAAGTCAAAAGAAAGAATGGCGGAAGAATGCCAAAGTTAAAAGTAAGAATGGAAAACGAATGCCAAAGTCAAAAGAAACAAATATTTTAATGATTTTTTACAATTGATATTCGAAAGAGCTATCACTGACAATACTTAAAGATTCACTGTGAGACCGCCTGAATTGGCTAATGAAAATGTCCCCTCCAGCAGTAACTGACAGTATGGCCATTAAATCTTCATCGGACTCATAGGGACATTCATTGATCATACTTTTAATATGCCTCACATTCATGCGACATCTGGTGATTATGGTTGCCGAAGAACAGGTCTCTATCTGATTCAATGGGGATTGTAAATAACGTCAAGGTAATTGAAAAGGTGAAGTAAGATGGGGTTCCATCATGAAGGAACCACATTCGTGTGTACGCAGCTGAAGAAAAATTGAAAAAGAAATTTCTGTAAGACAACTTATAAAATGATGCTTTATATGTCACGTAGAAATATGCGTGACATATTTGACATTATTGCTAGTGTACTCCAACCATGCACCGCCGTAGAGAATCATGTATTAAAAAAAATTTAACGTAAAAATGATGTTTTTTTTGTAATTTACTCGTCGTCTTTCTCACATAGCAGTTGTTCATCGTATTCTTATGTATTAGCATGTACGTGTGCGTCAACAAAATTCTACACATTTCATTACTCAATCTGCTTTTCTGTCCCCTCTACTTGCTTTTACGTTTTTGCCAGACATCTTAGAAACATCCTGTTTATGTGATGTCTGTTTATGTTACTTTTTAAATTTAACTTATATCAATGGTAGGTCTCCACTGGATACTAAAATATGCGTCGTCAAATGTCAGTGAATCAGAAGCCTGGTTATCCTACCATTCAGGATTCCATTACCATTGGCCTGCCGCTCTACAATCTGATATTTTAGTATTCGGTGGAATTCCTCCTTAACTTAAAGTAACTGAAATATTCGACTCACCTTGGAATCGTACTCCATTCTTCCTCACCACCAGCCGCCTCACTTCAGTTCCTCCTCCGCCCGTCGACGAGGTGTTCTCCCCATACACCCCCTCGTCTCGCTGGAAGGTCTTGGGGGCAGCGAGCTCCTCCACCTCGCCGGCAGGGTGGGTGTAACTCCCACCCCCAGGGCTGGGCTGCTGCTGGGGGGTGAACCTGCCCCCCCGAAGGATGCTCCTGGATACTATGCAGTGCCCGCCTGCTCCTATCGGTGGAGGATGACGAAGAGGACGACGAGAGCTGGGTGGCCGCCATGGCATCTGCCAGCAGTTCTGGAGGTGGACCCTGCCTGGGGGTTGCCCAGCCTCCTCAGCTCAGACACGTCCATGGAGCGGCTGTTGGGCAGCAGCTGCTGTTGTTGCATCTGTTGCTGCTGCTGCTGCAGCTGCTGCTGTGAGGAGGAGGATGAGGAGGAAGAGGAGGAGGAGGACTTGGACTTGTCGGCCTTCTTGAGGACCTGGAGGAGTTGGGCAGCTCCGTGAGGGAGATCTTCTTCCCCTCCGAGGAGCGACCCCCGGGTAGACTGGTGCTGCGGTGCATGGTGAAGCGCTTGATGCTGAACGGCATGGCTGGTTGTTGTCTCAGTCAAGGATACTCGTGTCTAAAGAAAGAGAGAGAGAGAAGAAAACAATTTTTAGAAACTAGAAACATAGCAGAATTGCAATTCTAAAAAAATGATCCTTCTCTTGTTTAAATAAAAATGGCTATTGCAAAAGAATATCTAACATTTAGTGGCTACTACTTGGAAATTCAACTGAGAACATTTATAAAAATTAATAATAAATTCTAATTTTTTTTCTTTTATATATATATTATTCAAAATTTGTTTATTCGGATGAAATTTACTAATTCTTCCACCTATAAATTAAATTAAAGCTTTTTTAAAAGTTGTACTTTTTTACTATTGACCACCATGGAGAATAAAGAATTTATCATCAGCAAGTTTACTAATGCCTTAGAATTATTAATTAAAAAAATAAAAACACATGTCAAAAATTCTCATCTTGTGTATGCTTACGATTTAAATTGTACATAGTGGTTTATCTAGAGAAAAACGAAATATCTCTTGTAAATGAAGCTATAAGTAATAAAGTAAGTATAAAGTATTAGACGAATATGAATATTAAAATAATGTCTTTTACTACTGAAAACCAAGATAATATTGTTATTAGGATAAATATGTATTATTAAGGCTTCATTTTTAAAAACCTATTTTTTTTAAGTAATTCAAGATTTTTTTTTTTACTTATCTTTAATTTAGGAATATATTTAAATTTATGTATTTTTTTAATCTTCAGTGGACACATATGATTTATTTGTTCAAGGCAAAGTTGGAAGTAAAGAGTCATGTAAATAGCTACATGAAAGATAAACATTATGCATGTTTAAAAGATTTGAAAGGAAAAAAAAGTATTTCTTCATAAAAAAAAAAAGTACAAAGTTGTGTTTACTAGTTGATTTTTAATGTTTTATTCTCTTGGTGCATACTATTATGAATTCTCTCAAACCAACCTTTCAGTAAAGTTAAACAATCCTGATTTTCTAATAACTTTGAAACCACACTTCATCTCAATTATTTGTGAAGGGAGAGTAGTACGAATTCATTGACATCACCAGCAATAAAGGGTTTTTTTCTATTACGAAAGAAGAGCTTGAGCGATTTTTTTCTTCATAAACTTACTTGTCACTTACCCTTGTTCCTTAACATAAGTTTATTGCCGGTATTAACTCCGAAATATTTAATTTAAACATTTTATTTCCTGAGTTTAGTCACACTGGTTATCCTCTGCTGTAAAAAAATGTTTTCAGAATTTTTTAAAACCAGAGAGCAATGAATTTGGTCTAATATTATTGAATCATCTAAAAAAGATCACTTCAGGATTAATAATGAACTGTAATAATAAGCACTTTATTTGCTTTAAAAGTTCTATCATGTCATGCACCATGCTTGAATAAACGTGATCTCACTTTAGATAAGTATAGATATTGATAGAGAAAGTATTGAAACATATTTCTAACATAGGCCGAAATTCATGATTTCGTGAACTGAAATTGTGAGTTCATGAAAGTGTTTAACTGAACTGTTTGTTTAACACTTATATTAATATATCCATTTTTCTAGCAGCAGGGACTAACACTAATTGAATATAAACCAATTATATATTTATTATACTTCAGAAAGAGAGAGTGATACTTATTAAAAACAAATGCTTCTCTATGATAAACACTTTTTTGTTCAAAAATCACAGTTACAGTTTTTCCATAGAAAGAAGATAAATTAGCCTAGGTCCTATATTGAGACACAGAAAGTAATCGCACTTGGCGACAATTTGTGGTCATATCATAAAAATTCTGCCATGAAAAACTACACAATGTTGGTGAATATGTGAGGTCCCATAGTGAGACACAGACAGTAATAGCGCCTGCTGACTATTTGAGGACAAATAATTAAAAATTATGTTCAGAAAATCCACAGAATGTTGGCGAATAGCTGAGGTTCTATACTGTGACACAGAAAACAATCGCGCTTGGTATCTGTTTGAGATTTTACATTAAGACAGAAAAAGTAAACAATTAGTTCTGAAAATCCACAATTTGCTATGGCTATTTAAGGTTCCCATAGCAAGACAAATAAAGTAATTAAATAGTTTCTCAAAATTCACAGGATGTTAATTTAACTTTTGAGGTTCCCTTATATGAAAGGTCAGAAAAAGACGATAGAAAGATTTTAGTATCGAAAATACAATAATTTAAAGATAGTTAAAAATACATTTGCACTATTGTTACAACATATTAGTAACATGAAAAGAATAAATTTATCTTAATATATTCAATAGTGGTTGAAATTTGTACCAAATTTCACTAGAATTTATTGAGTAATTTAGAGAAGTTAAATATCATCGAAGATATTGTTATGCAATAAAATTAGGTTAAACTAAATCTTATTTATGCATTTCTGTATAACGAGTAAACACATTTAACACATTATCTTTGTTTAAATTTATTTTTTACAAGTTTAAATTAATTTGTTTGTTACAAATTAGAATCGAAATTTCCTTTTATACATTAGCACCACACGGACTGAACAAATAATTATTAATAAATTCGGAATTATTTTATCTATCCTTACATTTCTACTACACATGATTATGAATATTAAATACAAATTTTCTTAACCTGTCCACAATATATCAAAGCATAGAATTCAATTATTAAGTCACATTGACTATTACTCAATGTCTAGTGACAAGGCATTCGTTTGCAGTCGCATTAGTAATCCTTCAATTTGGCAAGAGCAGAAAGATAAACTTGCAGGGGCCCACAGTCGTCTCACATTTCAAGATCCTAAATTGAAAATCAATCACCAAACGGTTCGAAATGCTTAAAATAAACAACAGAGAAACACTTTAGGGGAGAAACCATCCTCTTTTGAAGAAGACATCAGCGCCGCCCGAAAATTCAAAAGAATCAACAAAAAGAACAGTGGGAATAAAACTGCGTAGGCAGCAGAAGACTTCAAAAAGCATAGCGCAGGGGGCGACCTGTCAGCTTGCGCCCCGGTCCAGCTGTAGCCCGTGATGAGACAGCGGCGGCATATGGATGAGTCCCTCCCCTATCGATTGCATGGGGCTTCTTCTTCGCTGCAGCTGGCCCCACGTGCCATGTCGAGGGGGCGTTTATCTCTGATGCTTACACGTCTGGACCGCATTTCCTCAAATGCACCTCCCGAGGGAAGCTGCGAATAGCACCGTCCTCTTTGAAAATAATGCATCAACAGTGGTAACGGCGGTTTGGCTTAAAAGATTCAAAACGTGGAAACGTTGATTCTTAAACAGAGGAGCTTGTTTTAACACCTCTCAACTGTCAAGAGGCACAAAGGGATGGGTTACACACTGCATTAGGGAAGTTTGATGGCTCAGCAAATATGTTTTTGATTTGCTCATCAAAAATGAAAAATTGTTGATGCATCAAAAGTTCATTTTCAAGTTCGTGTTTCCGGTGTATTTTTTTAATCACATAATTAATTACTTTTTGATTAAGGCTATCCCTAATTCAAAAGTATCTTTAATCAGTACACTTTTGCATGACAGATTTGTTTTTATGTCTTCTGATATACAATAAGATGGTTTTTTATAGGAATACTGCAGTAAAAGTTGAACAATTACAATAAATATTGAAGTAATATCTGTTTTTCACCTTTATATATTGCAAAACTGGACTCAACTGACTATTTCCTTGCTGCCTAATGTAGTTAGGATATGATATCGTAATATCATAGGTTCTTGCCATTCGCTTGTCTAGTCAGTCATAACCCGTCAAATAGTCAGATCATTTTTATCTCTCATTTTTTAAAAATTTTCCATTGCAGTTTTTTGCATTTTTTTTTTTTTCATTTAAATGCTCATTTCTATCTTTCGTTTTTGGTCTCTCTCCTTTATACATTTTAATTTTAGTTAAGGAAAAAATGAAGTACTTTTTTTTTAGAATTCTATAGTAATTTTGTGGTGTTCAAAGGTTAAATCTTTTCGTGATGGGGAATCAAAAACTAATCATTTTATGAATAATTGATATTTAGTGTCATAAGTTATTTTATTTCCACATTGATTTTGCTTCATTCTAATGTCTCACTTTCTGTTCTTTACTGGTGTTTTAACGCAAATGCAATGTGATTCAATTATTGCAGTTTTAATTGCTGGAAAAAAATTCAATAGATGGTAATGGCCAAAGGCGATATATTACAAGGTGAATCTCGAGGCAACACGTCACATACTATAATTAAGGTGTCATCTATAGATTTTAAAGAAGTTCAGCTTTGTTTTTCTCGGACTGATATGTCTGATATCAGGTATTTACAAGTGACAAGTAGATATTTTATAAAAAATTGAAAGAAATTCCTCAATATATGAAAATATTTAAAAACGTTAATTAATAATATAAATATTTTTGCATTTTTAAAATACACAATTTTTCTTTTAAGAAAATGGAGGAAAATTCATATCATAAAATAACAACACACGAATTAAAACATATATTTGTCGTGACCTACAGGATTAAATAATTGAATAACAGATTTTATAAATACTTTCAAAACATGGAAATTTGGACAAGCTATATATTGATTTCTAACAATTTTTTTCATATCAACTTTCTTTTCAAAGTTAAAGTTATTTTTAGTAGAAAAGCCATAATTAATATAGAAATCTGACATATCACTGTGAAATAAAATAACTTATGATACTAAATAATCAATGATTCATGAAAAGATGGATATTTTTTAACCTTTTAAGCCCACAAAATTTTTATTGAACTCTAAAAGTACTTCATGTTTTCTTCCCTCAACTATTCCCTGGTGCTTTCCATTTTGAAACACGATCAATATTTCGTGTATCCGGGGAGAATATTTGAATTTTCTTTCTTGGCCAAAAGAGAATGGAAGAAATTCGTTTTAGAGTAACATCCGATTTCGTACCAAGAAGTTTCTGGGAACAGGCCACGTTCCACGCAGCGAGGAAACTCAATTCGAGATCTTTTCATTATTCACATCCTGGTTTCATCCACACATATTTATATGGTCTGGTAAGACGTTAACTTGAAAGCATGCTTTTGACACTTTGACGTGTGAACATGTCAGGTTGGAATAAATTTTTCGAGTTTTAATTCCTTGCTGGGCATATTTATGTTTATTCTATGCATTTTTGATAGTTTGTTTTACAGTGAAAAACATTTCGTAGGCTAATTATTGCGTTAATGGGATATCTAATCTTTTTTAGAACCATCACCACATATATGTGAATATTTTTATATTTATATGAAATGTAAGTCACCTCTGCGGTTTTCCGTTACCAATCATTTTTAGATTATTTTGTTCCACAAAAATTGACTTTGTGCAAAGGTCACTAACATTATCTCCAAATAACCTTTTATAGTGATACAAACGAAGATAGCAATGGCGAGTGAAAATAATAATACTTTTGTGATCTCTGCACATGCATAGGACGATCTTATAATGTATTTAGTGACATGAAAACTCGGCAAAATACAGAACAGAGCGCTGGCAAGCAAACCAATCAGAGATACACTGGTAACTCCATCGTTATAAATAGCTTCGCTATGGTGGAATGAAAATAAACTGAGTTGCAAATCGAGTTATTTGAGTTAACTCACAACCAGTTTGATATTAATCGAAAGATAGCATTTTTTATGAAAATCACTCATCAATTACTGTAGCTAAATTTATGGGTTATTTGAATTATCACTCTCTTGAAATTCTTCCTTTTAACAAAAAGAAAAGAAAGCTTCAAAAGAAGTAGAATCATTCAGTGTTACTACCTTAATTCTTGGTCCTTCACCGATTTTCAGTTTGGTTTATTATTTGCTTCATATCAGCTCTTCATCTACAGAATTGAAATAACAGAGACCTGTAATGCCCTGGCAGCCAAAGTGGACTGAAACCTCTCTGGACAAAACACTTATGAGCATCCTGCTTCTGAGACTGAAACCTGAGTTGTATGATATTTTGACTTTTCCAACATGTTCTTGGGAGTAAACTGTCTTCTTGATCAGAAGATCATGCTCCTAAAGAAATCAGCAGAGTTCCCATGTGTTCATAAGGTGGATAGGGCATGATAACCAAGCTGGTGGAAATCCTTCACAGAAATTTCCTAAGAAAGATTTCATGATCACTTCAGCGCTCAAAAATCTGCTAAAGCAGCTTTCATTAGGGAGAGAGAAAAAGTGAATGTTAAGGGATATTATACGGTGGTTTTTCATCCAAATGGTGAATACTTTTCAAATAGAAGGCGCCAAAGAAGCAAGAAGTCAAGAATCCTGTTAAAAAGAGAATGATGTATTCTCGATTTGGGAATTATATATTAATTCTCCTTAGCTTTCACTTACATTATTGGAGGTCACGCTTAGAATGGGAGTTTCTTGTCAGCCTGCTTTTAGCAGCAAAATGTTCCTTACTTTTTATCCACTCAATTTAAAGAAAGTTACATACATCCTGAAAGTCACTATATGAAAATTTCACTTCAGAAAAACAGGTTTTTATGTTTTCTTTATTCCAGATTTGAAATTACACTAA
>BPLR01002963.1:0-23052 GCA_021605095.1 Caerostris extrusa
ATCCGAATCACGAATTTTGTAAACTAAGCCAGATTCAGGGGGATATAATTGCCCTGATCTCAAAAGGCTATAAAAAATCTCTGCGCCTAATAAAATATCATCATTATACCTGGAATGTTAAATTGTGGATCCGCTAACTCAACATTACTTAAATCAAACATATTAACTTTGATATTTTACTAGGAGTTACATTAGTAATTCGGGAACACCTAAAAATTTCAACTCCTCTTTCGTAGATATTTGATTTATTTTTTAATTTAGCAGTAACTTGCGTTTTAATATTTAAAGATGCGTCATTTAATCCCGATACTGATAGATTATTTTTTTTTCTTTCTTTAAATTAAGTCTATCAGCACATTCTCTAGTTATAAAACAGGCCATTGAACCTTGATCTAAGAGCGCTCTCACTTCGTATGACTTTTCTGAATTATTACCTAAATAACATTTAGCTGTGCTCAATAGAACTGTTTTGGATCCACTTGGCATAAAGCTCATAGCTGCAAAATAATTTATTACTATTTGGAGAAGTGCTTTCACCGGCTGGTAAAAACTCTTGAGCTTTGGGGGAAAACGGGGTATTGGAACCGATTTCATTACGTTCTTTCTGATACAACTCATCGCGATTCTCTGCGCTTTTGCGCGGGTAGTGTAAACTTTTATGGTGTTTACGTTTACAAAAACAAGATACTTTTCGATTTGCAATTAGACACTGAACAATTAATTTGTAAACAATTAAAACACATATGGTTTTGTTTAACAAGTTCAACTCTCATTCACTGACATTTTTAAATAATTTGAACAATTAGAAATATGGTGATTCTTAGTACATAAAATACAATTTGATTCTTTTAAGCCCGGAAAACAAACACTTTTGACACAATTTTAGAATTTCTAAAATTAGTTTTACTTTTTTTGAAAGTTACTTGTGCCTTCGTAAATTGACTTTCCACACGATGCAACATAAATATCACATTCTTCAGCTAATTTTACTGGGGGAACCAACTATCTGCTTGTCTTATACCTATGTGAGATGCAATTTCTCTATCTAACGTTTGAAATAACTTATCGGAAACTATTAATTGTTTTAATGTTTCATAATCCGACACTTTTCTTAATTTTAAATAATATTCAAAATCAGTAGTTAACCGCGACGCAAACTGCACATACGATTCATTTAAGCGCTCAGCTTTCCTAAAATTATCTAAGCATGCTTGTGGTGAAGGCTCATACTCTTGCAACACAACTGACTTAATTGTCTCATAGTTTTTTATATCTTTATCACTTAAATAAGTTATTATATTAGAAGCCTTTTCTCCTAATAAATTTAACAGAATCTCAGCTTTATATATCTCAGATACTTCTTTAATATTAAATGCGCGCTCTAAAGAAATAAAGAAAAACTCCGCCCTTCCGGTCGAGTGGGGATTCTGACAGTTAAAGTTTTTAACACTTTTTATTACTTGATCAATAGTATCTGGTTTGGCTTCCCCTTCACACACTTCTGATTTACTTTCATTTTTAATTTTTGCGAGTTCTAATTCATTTTTAACTCGTTCTAATTTTTTTTTTTTTTCCAGATTGATTTGCCGTTGCTCCTCATTTTTACGATTTTCAATAATCGTGTTGGCAATGTCTTTAACCATGTCTGGTCTATTTTTAAACACATCACTTTGTTCAATTGCATCCTATAAATCTGAAATTGTTAATTTTTCAGATACTATCACATTTATTTCTGCGGCAATGAGCCGCAAATCTTCTTTTTTGGCCCCTTTAAACATGTTTGCACAAAATATTAAATATATGGATTTCAAAGTTCACTTACTTCTTTCACAAAGCTTTTCACTTGACTTATGGTATCCATAGGTTTGAGCCACTCTCCGGCTCTGCTGACCAAAATGTTCTCGTCCAAAGCACTGACACATGTTCTCTTATACAAGCGGACTGTATCACATTCACACTAACACAATAAGTAATCACAATGAAAACTTAACAACGTTTTATTTACATGACAGTCACAGCCACTCGCAGCCGTGCTGTTCACTCTTGCCTCTCTGGCATTACACTGCAGACTTGCACTTATGCGCACGCAGGCGCATGTACACACACACTTTTTTCGCCGCTAGGGGGAATCCTTGCGCGTTGGCGGGAACACAGATATATTTGAAAAATTTGACAAGACGTACATTTATACTGAAAGGGTGAGTGCGAGCAGAGTAATCCGGGCCGGATTGTCCTATAGGCTAACTAGGCTTTAGCCTAGGGCCTCAAGATCAAGAGGGACCTACATTCAAATTATTAGCAAAATTAGAATTACACTATTCTAAAAACAGTAGGCACTAGAACACTGAATCGAAAATAAGGAGAAATTCTACAGACATGACTAATAAACAAACATAAAAATGTATTGGTTAAGATCAATGCTTTCGGCTCATTGGGTCTGTTCGTTTGCATATACTAGATTGCACCAAAGTATAGTTCATAAGTTCATTGATTTCTATGGCAAATATTGACGGGCCTTATGCTACTAAGCTCTGGTTTGTTCTTGCATAAATAAAGTGCAGATTGGAACAGACAAACGAACAGACCTATTGATATTATTATGAAATCAATTTATCTGAATTGAATCTTCAATGTATTGAATATTTTTAATTTAATTTGATAGAAAATAGGATAATTTTTATTGCATATTTTATTTTCGTAGTCAAGGATTTTTATTATTTGAATTTTGTTTTTTTGTAAATGTTGTGTGTTATGTTTGATGAGTTATTGTCACAAGTACTATAGAGGGTTCTGAGAATAAATGTCCAAATAAGTGTTCTCGACTTTTTTTTTTATTTATTTATTAACGGTGCCACATTTTTTATAAAGGTTAGTACCTATCACAACATGTTTCATTTAACATATTGATATATATCACAGTAATGATGTATTTTATTATGATCTCTCATGTAATTTACAAACTTAAAAATGGGAGGTGAAAGGGCCTCATAAGTGAAATAGCCTAGTGCCTCTTTTCATCTAAATCCGGCCCTGAGAGTAATCGATTAACATTGACACAATAACAACATTGTGAATGAGAAATCATTGAGTAAAATATTGTTGAACTGGCTGGGGCTAAAATATGATTCCATTTATGAAGCTATTTTCGAACATCAAGAAAAGTAAGACCAAAAAGTAATTTAAAAAACGAATGTTTTCGATCATTTGGAAATAACCATAAAACATATTCAATGTTAACGGACGCATTGCTTTTCACACTTTATGATGTACATGAAGCATTTTTGCAAAATCGTTTCATTATACTGAGAGTTCTTAGAACAAAAAAAAAAATTCAAAACACTATATTTAATTTACTGTAAAACCAAACACTTTTTAAAATTTATATATAATTTGAAACCTTTATTTGAAGTATTAGTACAAATTTTATTGTGTATTCTATTTAGACATCAGTTTATATTAATATAATATTAATTTTAAAATACAGATGGAATAATTTAAAAATTAATTTATATAATTATTATTAATATAATAATTATTCAGTATAAAAAGCTTCAGTGATTTTATTGTTAAATTGTTAGGATAATTAACGATGTTTATTTAAATTTTCAAAATAAAACTGTACATAACATTTTTTTGAGGAACTCGCATTCGAAGCTTAGTTTATTTTTATAAGACAAAACACTTTAAAAAAAATTAAACTTTTCAATTTGATCCATTAATAAATACTATTTTGCTGAAAGTTATGAAAATTTATAACATTAACATTTTGAATGTTAATACTTGTCCAAGAGAAATTAACATATAGAGCATATCTATATTAATTACAATTTCTCAAAACAATTTGGCAACGATGCTCCTTAATCTTCATAGGGATGATATTCATTTTAAATTAATCGACTAACAAACGACTTCATAATTGTTGCCACTCACATTATTTTTGACCCTAATAAAAGTATACTGAACATTCTAGATTATTCCGATTGCTAATTCCAAATTAGCAATCAACCCCAAGAACTTAAAACTTCTGAATCATAAGCCAATCATAGTACAAATGTAGAAAATGATTTGTAGAAAAGTTTTAGGGTTTAAGACATTCGTTGATGTTTTCAAATTAATGTAAAGTTATTCTTAACGAATCACTCAACATAAGTTTCGAAAGGCAATACTTTAATTCCTGTAAAAGCAGCAATCGAACATTTTGAAAAGAGGGGAGACCTTCCACTTTCGAACATAATCACCGATCATCGAGTGATTCAACATTATTCCAAAATTCTGAACAATTTATAGCAAGGCTCAACATTCAACGGCATTCAAAATTCTAAAGAGCAGTCCAATTACCAAAGTGTGGGTATTTTTGGTTTGCTTCTGAAGATATGGAAAGCGATTGTGTTGGGGCACTGTCATTAAATGTCGGATAATTACCTCCTGATTTACATGCTCCTACAAATGTGATTGCTAATTGCAGATGGCTAATTGATGAAATGTGTCACTTAACTTAAAACTATTTCTCAATTTGTGTAACATTTATTACATGTATTTTAAAAAGAATTAATTTTGATTGGCTCTAAATGAAATCTTGTTTTTAATTGGGTACTAAGAATTTTATCAGTCATTTTGTATTACAGTATTGTAACACAATGCAACCCAAAGTTTCAAACAAGTAATATATATAAAAAAAATTTTTAAAGTCAATTCCCACTTTTTTTTTCATTATATTGCAGAAAGTTCTTTATAAATAATTTTCATTCATTTTTTAAGTTTATATGGCGCCATCTATTGGTAGATATATGCAACTTAAATCTAAAAAAACTAAAATTAATTAATTAAATTTAATTACTGAATTACTATTTGAAAAAACTGTATTAACATCCAGTGCCATCCACTACAAGTTCAAAAAAAAAAAAAAAAAGTATTCTAAGTTGAGTGAATGAATAAAAACAATTTTATGAACGATTGAAAATTTGAACAAGATATATATAGGGAGAGTGTGAGCTAATAGAAGGAATTGAAAGAAGACATCAATAACTAAATTCTTATTTTTTTATTTTATAAGTTTCAACAATCCTTTACTAATTAATGAAAAAGAATCTTCCCTTATTATGAGTAAACGTTATATTTGGTCTTGCATGACAATTTTGTAGATTTACTTTTTGAGTTATTCCCGTAGATGCCTGTGTCAGTCAGAAAATATAAAATACAGTTATAAAACTATATTTCCATACATAATTTTCATAATTCAAAATTATATATATATATATATATCAGTTATAAAACTATTTTCCATATACGAAATTTTATAAAGTGTCTGTGTCGTGTCTTTACATTACATAACATTTCATGCATCAGAAGGTTATTTTAAATTAGAGTAGCCCTTTTCGCAACGTTTTTGAAATTTCGCTTTTAAATAAATATATTTTTCTTTCAATTTCACTTTTATTTAATTAATTAAATTCTCAAGAGTGCAGAAATTAAATTGAATTTGTTTACTTCAAGTGGAAAAATATTTGATTAATTACATTAATTAAAATAGATTAATTACATTTATTAAAATACTCAAGTTTACTTCGTGGCGATAAAACATTAATTTTATATTGAATATATATTTTATATTGTCAATATGTATAATGAAATACATGACATTTCTTTTTTTTTTTTTTTAACGTCTTTTTTTTCAAATTTATATTTTACGAATATGAACAGATTTGATACCTGTTAATTAGAAGAATGCTGGAAGGATTTTTTTAAATTAAAATAAAAAAAGATGTATAAAGCAGTTTGTGGGCATTTGCTACATGAATAAATTCATGATAAAATTACAACAGAAAGAAATAGAGTTTAATCTAAATATTTTTTTATTGTAATAATGAAAAATCTTCATTAAGCATTTTAGTTATTTGGCGATATTCTGAGATATATGATTTGGTTTGTCGCTCTACGGTTGTTTTTTGCACACTTTAGACAAATTAGACCAGCACCAACAATTTAACAGGGATTTCAACCACTCACAAACATCCATGCCACCGCTAGGATTCGAACCTGAAGCCTGTGGTACCAAAGGCCACAGCGATAGCCACTGGCCATTAAGACGCTGTGTGAAATATATGAGAAAAACGACTCCTGTCAGAAGTACTTATTTTAGAAATGCAACAATATTGGAATAACCCATTTATGAAAATGCACATTGCTTTTTATAAAATATTTTCTGTCTCTTCAACCCTAAAAATAACTTAAATAGTCGGCCTACAATTTTTGATGCAGAACTAAAAGGCCTGAAAATCAACAACCATTCGACATTTCACAGCTTATCTCTCGTCAAAGTTTGGAGACTTCAGCCTAATCCTTCCATTTGTGGCTTGATGGATTCCTGTTGTGTACACAAAAGTGGAGGAAAGTTTTCGCCACGGCAACAAACTTCCCTCTCCCCCTACTTCTTCTAATCCCCCCATCTTAATCTTAAAATAGTGCGCTGAGGGCTTGGCGACTTAATCTTTTATCGCCAATTGTTATCGTTCGTATCTCTTTGTATTTTTTAGATCTCGTTCAGCGTTTCGATCTCGGAATGATTCAGGAATGCTAAAATTTTTACAAAGCATTTTTAGTATCTGTAAGAGGAAGTCGGGCTTTGAATTTTAAGATTTAAAAGCAAATGATTTTAATACGTGTGAAAATGAACTCATCATCAGTGGCGCAACAGCCCCATGGTGGGCCAAAGCCGTCTTATGATTTCGTGACAGAAGATGTTGTCTTTTTACGGAGCAGGGTTGTCAGCCCTACGCTCAACGCTCTACAGTCATGTTAGACTGGGACCTACGGTTTAAAGTGGATTCGAACCACTGCAAAATTATACATGGAAATTATACACCGGGACTCGAACACGAAACCTGTGGTTCCGAGGGCCAGAAAAAAATAAACTATCATTCCAGAATTCAAATGATTATTTCTAAAATTTAGAATTCCTGTAACTAATAAGCGAATAAAGCATAACAAAACAATAAAAATCTATAATCGGCTGGTTCGCTATATAGATTACTCATTAATATTATAGTTGCCCATAAAATGCATAATTTAATGTAAGAACAAAAGGCATAACAGCAATCTTAAAAAATACAAAAATTACAGAATTCAAACGATTTTCTTTTCCTGAAAAATCTCATTTTCACTTTGATATAAAATGGTCTTTACTTTCACCGGACGATCTTTTAGAATAATTTTATAATATTTAATTATATAATCCTTAGCCCGTGAAAGAAGTTTAAATGTATATTATGGTAACTCTTGAAACTTGAGACTGATTTTGCCGGGGATAATAAAAATAATAGACGTTACATAAAAAAATAAGAAGGCAAATGAAAGCATAGAAAAAGAAAAGATAAAATTTTAAAGAAGAAAAATTAGATGTTTCAATTGTCAGGCAACATATTGTAGTATTATTTTGCAGTTACATGCACGCAATAGAATCTATAATAAATCTCCACGGCTATCAAGTCCACCAACAACAATCAAGGCGAAAATGGTTGATGTATCCAGTTTACATCAGCAAGAATATGCACTAGTAAAAAATTGTTGGGAATACGGTTCTATAAGCATAACGTTTAAATGATGATACTCAACGTATCAAATAATACACCTTTTATTGACACATTATGTAAAAAAATTGTATTCTGGCGCTCCGGTGCTACAGGTTTTGGGTTCAAGTTCCGGCGGTATTTCGGAATCCATTTTAAACTGAAGGTCCCTGTCTAATATGACCGCGGAGCGTTGAGCCTAAAGCTAGTAGAAATACAATAGAAATTAAATAGAAAAAAAAGTGTATAAAACAGTTAGTAGGCATTGCGATTTTTTATGAATGAATTCACTTTAACATGATGAAATTACAAAATAAAAATCTAAACACAAATATAAAGTTTTAAGTCTAAACTATATTTAAAGTATTAAGTCTGGGAGTGACTGTAGCCTCAAATGGTTTAATAAAAATAAGAAGGCGACGAAAGAAAGCATAACGGATGACAAGAAGATAAAATTTAGAAACATTATATGTTTCAACTGTCATGCAACATATTGTAACATTTCCCAATTACACGCACAAAATGGAATTTATATTTAATCACCGCGGCTATCAAGTCCACCGACAGCAAGCGTTGCTAGGCAAAAACGGTTGACGTATCCAGTTTACATCAGTAAGAATAATTTATTGTTGACAATAAATATAAGTATAATGTTCAAATGATGGTATCAAATAACACACCTTGCCTTTACACATTAAGTAAAAATTGTATTCTGGTGCTCCGTGCCGTATTTGAAGTGGATCGGAATTCACTTTAAACTGTAAGTTCCTGTCTAATATGACTGTAGAGAATTGAGCGCAAGGCTGACAACTTATAAAAAGAAACCATTTCCTGTCTCGAAATCCACCAGCAGGCTCGAAATGCGCCATCGCTGCAGTGCAGGGAGTTATATACCGTATTAATTTAAAATTCTCACGACATCTTATAATTTCAAAGTGTCTTATTTACAACTGTATTTACCATACTGTACATTTTTTTTTTACCGATGTTTGTTTGCTTGAAGATGATAAAATATCAGATTTTTTTAAGGGAGCTGTAGCACAAATAAGTTCGGAAATCAATGCCTTAACGAGAAAAAGTTTATCCTAAGAACATTCTTCTCTTGTGCACAAATTCAGAATCAATAGCGAAATAATCCGCATGTTGCCCTTGACTTGAGATTGCATCTATCTTCATTTGAACCTGATTTTAAAGTACGAGCTCAATCATCGTATTGAAAGTCTTGAAAGATGCATTTAAAAAACTTGCCTATAAAATTATTTTTTATGAGCTTTCACCAGAACCACCGACGGAACCTTTATTATTATTATTTTTAATTTTAAAACTATTTTTAGTTTAAAATATATATTCTGCACATTAAACAATTATATTTATTTTTTATATTATATTATTTATTAGTACTTTATAAAATAAATTAAGTGTATTATTTAAAATTGTACACCATGAGTTATGAGAAAACTTAGATGAAAAATAAATAATATTTAAAAGTAAGAATAATGCCAAAAATACAAAAATTTTAACTTTTGTAAAAGCTAAACGTTTTACATGTTGCATGTTTATTCTTATTGGTATAAGAATGAAACATTACGATTAAGAATGAGCCTAAATGAATTTTAAACAGTCAGTGAGGCTAAAATTTGATGCTGTAACCATGCTTTCTTCTACGCATTGGCAAGAGCACACCCTGTGGTGTTCAGGTGAAATGGTGAGATGGCCTAGAGACTCTCACCCGGAGAGGACGTATATTTCTCGCATCGTGCGCGTAGCTGAGTATGGTTTGGTTTGTCAGTCTACGGACATTTTTTGCACGATTTAGGCTAATTAGACCATGACTTACATTTTAACTTGAATTCCATACCACTAACAAATATCCATGCTACCAGCAGGATTCGAACCTGAAGCCTGTAGTACCAAAGGTCAAAGGCCAATTGGCTTTCAGACCGCCAGCGTAGCTGAGAATCGGGTTTTCGGCTTAGAAATGGTCCTTCCACGAATCTACAATTATCTGTCTTTAAATGTGTTAAATAGTGTATGTCTGTAATTGTATGTGTGTGGTGTTTGTACGTAATGTCAATAAAGCTGGGAGTTCTCCAACATGTGCCTCAAGTATCTCAACCTAACCCTACCCTCCGCAGTTACAATGTGGTGTATCGTGCACAGTACAGTACACAATTTTTGAGATCAAAATTTTAAATTTCGTGTGCAAATTTAAGTATTGCACATGCTAAACATATTATAATAACTTACCTTTTTATGCTTCATCCAATTCTCCATACATTTTTACGTATATAAGTAAAATTATAGTCATTTCTCGTTATAAATTTGAACATGTTTCAGAAAAACTAAAAATGAGAAATATTAACTTCCAGAAAAAGTTTTTGTTTTATAAATAATATCAAAGAGTATGATCACTAATATAAATTATAAAAGTCTCTTCTTTGGATGTAAAAATTAAAGTTGAAACAGTTTTGGAAACTTGAATTATTTTTAAAATTATATTGAAACAAAATGAAAAAAAAAAAAAAAGTATGATTTTTTTGAATTTTATTTTTTTTTTTTTTAAGAAATTTCTAAGATTTAAAAAAATATTTTTTTAGCTGAAAATATTATTTTACATGGTCAACATTTAATATTGAAATCTGAATTTTATTTTACAGTTATTTTTGAATTTTAATGCAGTTTTTTTTATCAAAAGGCTTTTTAGATACTTTTCACCTTTTCTCTGTAAAAACACTTTATATTCAAAAGGAATAATAAATTAACCACAGTTATATTATCACACTGATAATGTTAATACATTATTAGTATGATAACAGGAATTTGAATTTGAAATAATATCCGCATAAAAAAAAGAGGGAATTTTTGAAAAAAATTTAATACATAATTTTAAGAAATTTCGTCTTCCAGATTTCAAATTTCAAATATGTGATTGAGCACAAAAATAAATGCAAAAAGGCTAAAAAAATTAATGCAACCCCTTTAATCAGTAAAACGTACTTTAAAACACATAGGGATTCTTTTAATTTAAATTATTTAATTTAAAGGCGCTTTATTGATTTATATAGTGAAATTTTCATTTCTGTAAAAGTAACAAGAATCTTATAAAATATAGAAATAAATTAGAAAACATTACCACCTCCGAAAATAACGCATATTTTCAATTAGGAATATAATCTGGTATTTGTTGGAATAACATAATTCTGCTTTAATTAAAATAGTATGAAACTAAAAAAATAACCCAATTATAAAATTATTTTCAAAATAAAAAGTGTGACTTCTGGCTATTCTCTAAACTCAAAAAACCACTCCGGGGGGGATCGTTTTGAGTCGATTGAAGAGATTCAACGTGAATCGCTGCTCACTTTGAAGGTCATCCCCGCCGATGACATTTTAGCATTCATTGAGGATTGGAAAGAAAAGTTAGCATAAATGCATTGTGTCCGGAGGGGGATTACTTTGAAGGTGATGAAATAAATTTGGAAAAATAAATAAAGAGTTTTTGAAAAAAAAAAAAATTAATTGGTCTTACTTTTTGGGCACAGTAGTAAATCGCAAGATCTATCAAGTTAAGTTCAACAGTCACAGAAATATTCAAAACAAAAATTGTCATCTAACTACAGTTTTCTATACATTATATACTTTATATACATTTCATTATATACTATACATTATATACTTTAATCCACTTCTAAGTTTATGATTTGCATCTAAATTTACATTTGTGTCATAATATTTGTTTTATAACATTTTGCCGTAAAATAACAAATTAATTGTTCATTAGTTTTTAGTAATATGAAACTTAACCCCAAATGATAAAATAATCATATTTTAATTGATTAAACTTCAATAAATTGCAACAATTTACTTTATTAATATTTATAGTTCAAAATAACTGCTATGAATACTAAAGATTTCATACGTAACTGCAACTCTAGTACAATTATCATACCACGAACAGATTTTTAATATATCCCAAGAAAAGATGAAAAGGAAAAATATATATATAATTATTGCATGACTTACCATGGGATGCGAAAACAGCAATCATAAACAAAAAGTGTCCCAAACATGACCAGTCAATGTCAAATATTTCCAGTCACTCGTGAAATAATGGCGACATTTGAATCAAAAAGTAATCCAGTTAGTTCACTGCTGTTTGCTTTATCATATTTAATTTGTGCATTTTCAGCAGTGACGCAATAACTCATGTGACTTTATCGGTAGTATATTATAACTTACATAGTAAAAATTGATGATAAATTTCATTTGATCCTTGTGCTATGGTGTTATACAGTCCACTACAAAGTTTAATTGATCTGTGAAAGTTGTATTTCATGTCAAGCCATAATCAAATGAAATATATGATTTATTGTAATTTACACTTTTAGAACATTCAGGTTTTTTTTTTTTTTTTTTTTACTTTTTCATGGACAATAAAAATCATTGTCTATGTTTTTTAAAATATTGAGTGACTCGATATTTTTAATATATGGTAGAATCTATACATCAATATCATTTGGAAATATCTTACAAATGACAAATTGATAACACATTTCGAAAATTATGATTCACGTTAAGGTGTTACAAAAAAGAAATAATTTAAGTAGCTGTTAGATAAGTCATTTAGATTTATTATCATGAATAGAATATTTAACGTTTTTTGTAATTATCTCATTATTTACAAGATAGAAACTAATATTATTATAGATCCAATCGAAACAAAAATTATAATACTTTTTTTTGGAATAGGCCTTTTAAACTAAGATAATGTAATATTCAAATAACAATAAAATTTATTACTTTTAATTATCATTATTTAAAATATGTAGTAAAACATGTCAAATCTAAAATTAATTATTTTGTAATGCTATAAAATATCAGTTCTTATGTACATAATGGTAATTTATAGCTGATAGATTCCAAATTTGTTATACGTTATCCAGTGAGTCAAAAAGTTTCTGCTTTCAAACCAATCACGAAATAAACTTTAAACTGTTCGCAAAAACTGCCATCTGAAACTCAATTTACGAGATTGTTTTTCAAAGTATCACATTAGATTATTAAAAGTATCAAATCCGGCAACACGTTAAAGAAGCACTCTCATAAAACACAATTTTTCGAAAATCATCTGATAGCGCAAAAAAAGTTGACAAAAAAACTGGATTCCACGCGGTAAATTTTCCGGAACGAAAACGGGAGCACAACTTTCCCTTCAGTTTCTGACCATGCTCTGAGAGAAACACGCGTAGTTCACTTTCAATAGGAAAATGGGATTCTGCGCATGTCTGTTCGCGCAGTTTCAATTGATAATAACAAGCCAATATAGAAACTGATTAGAAGAAAAAAAGTAACTCGAATCTAGTAATTAACTGTTATAAGATAGGTAACTATTGACTAATCATTAGTTTATTTAACATTAATTTTGCCCTCTCAATTTATCAACCTTAATATAAAAAATTTTTTGTTGTTGACTGTTTTGATTTATTGGATGTTTATTTCATGTCTTCTATAATATCTAAGCCAATGAGTGTATATTTGTACCTGTTTAAGTGTATTCATAATTTAGATTATATTTTCAGAAGAAAATATAATCATTATAATTTCAGAAGTTTAATCCTCAGAAATATATATATATTTTTTTTTCAAATGGAATTTTTATGTAATGCATAGTTGAAAAGGAAAAAAAAATCTTTCATTAATTAAATAAAATTCATAATTTTAATAGAAAATTTCGCCTTTAAACAACTTTTTAAGTTAAAAAATTAGGTTACACAATAATTACGAATAAGAAATGATGTCATATTCCTTAATTCTGTTTTTGATTTGAAATTCGCATTTAATTTTTTTTAATACTTGCTTTTTTTTTTTTTTTTTTTTAATACATTCATTCAAAAAATTTCCATATATGAAATGAGTATATTTTTAAAACTTATAAAACTTCTTAATTCGATTACTATTTTAATCTATTAAATATAGGAGAGAAATAAATATAAATTTAATGTAGTGACAGCATGTCAATAGTAATTTATTTGTCGTATTATTACTTGACAAGTAAATTAAATAAATTTCCGTATTTTTTCGTTTATTCCGTATTTTGACAGTTATGACCGCTTTCTAGGTCGGAGTATTTATATGTACAGACCTGCACTCAAGATTTCGTTTTGGGGGCCCGATAAAATAAAATGTAAACCGTTTAAGAAAAAGCTAAATAAGTCGTATCAAACTATAAGCAATAGTATGTAATGAAATTGGATGGATTATTGAATTGAATTGGATGTGAAGGAAATTATATATCTTAATTATTTTGTTAATAATACTTAGATTACAATCATTCGGTTCAAATGCACTAAAACTGCAAAAAAACTATGAAATGTCATATGAAAAAAAAAATTTGATCAGTCACTTTTTCCTCAGTTGACAACTCATCGTTTATGTCATTTTATCTTTTGGGCACAGTAGTATGTGTGTGTGTGTGTGTGTTGTCGACGTCTTCTTATTGGAAGCACGAAATTAGCAAATAAATCTGTAAAACAATTATTTAATAGTACGTTTAGCAAGTTAAAATAGCAATTTATAATAAAATAGGGCTCAAGATATAAAATGTAGTAATCAGATGAATAAATCTATACTTTTAAAACCTCATTAAAGCATGAGAGCACAAAACTGATAAAATCTTTTAAATATTGTTTAATATAACTACATAATATTTCATTATTAAAAAGTGTTGATTTTCATATAAGAGATAGGAAAATTTACAGGTTATTTTAAATAATTTTTTTGAATTACAAAATCGGATTAAAAAAGAAATAAAGTATCAACATAGTAAGCAGGTTAATAAATGGAAAACTTTTTTACAGTATTTTTCATCAACATAAAAGTAGAAGAGAATTTATCAAAATTCAAAATAGTTAAATAATAAAAATTTAATTATTAAAATATATGACATTACTAAAAATATATTTTTATACAGTTGAAGCAAAATTATGCATCACCTTAACAAGTACAAATTAAAATACAGATTATTTTTAATTTTAAATAATTTCTTGAATTGTAAAATAGAAATAAAAAAAAATTAATAATTTCAGTTTATTAAAATAGATTAAAAAATTGAAAAACATTTATATAGTATTTTTCTCGGCATAAGAGTAGTAGAGCTTTTTTTTTTTTTAATTAAAAATAAGTATTTATTAGAAATTTAATAATTAAAATAATATACAACACAATTCTAAAAATACATTGCATAATTACATCTACAGTTAAATCCGTAAAATCTTTTAAGAATAACTATAATAGCTTTTAGTTTCACACCATCTGCCATGGAAATGTCTGTCCTAAATGCAGTAGAAAAGCAATTGAAACGTAACATTAATATTGGACGTAACAAACCAAAGGCTACAGAAAATAATAATTAAAAAAACATTTCTTTTTATTATTGTTATATTTTTATTTTTATTTTTTTTTTTTTTTGGAAAATTGTTTATTATACATTATTTCTTTTTTTATTATTATTATTTTCTTTTAAGATTTTTATTTTAATTATTCTTTTTTTTTAATTATTTTAAATATCAAAATAATTATGAATGTATTATTTATTCTTTTAAGAATATGAATGAAATGTTAAAAGAATAAATAATACATTCGTTCATAATTATTTTGATATTTAAAATAATTAAGGAAAAAAGAATAATTAAAATAAAAATCTTAAAAAAGTATTAGAAATGATATGCATTACATTATATATAACTGCAAGAACAGAATCGTTAATCAAATTGCATTAATAATTATTATATCGAAATCTCTATGCCAGTCCATTGAAATAGAGCTGCCACCTGTTGGCCAAAGTATAAATTTAAAGTAGAAGATTTATAAATAAATAAAAAATTAAGGTTAATAATAAGCTCTAATTGTAATCTTATATACTTACAAATTTTATTCTATAATCCCAAAAAAAAAAAAAATTACGCAAGGAAAAAAAATATATATGAGAGGAAATTTTACATCAAAATTATTCAAAATCAAAACAATTATAAATATACTATATTTACAAACATATACTATATTTAGTATATGTATATATAAATCCGATTTCCACAATTCAGCTATTTCTTTTACAAGATTACACAACTTTATCCATTTTTGATTTTTAAAATTCTCTCGCTCAATTATTCATCATTTTGAGTTCTGTATTCATTTTATTATATTATTTTTTTTATTTTAACAATCCATATTTTTACAAGAAAAATCTGTGAACTGGAATATGTTCATTTACAAACTGCCATTAAAACTTAATTTCCGATCCTAATTAACCTTCTACAATTTTTTTTTCAGGATAACTTTTTAAATTTGGAATAAAACCGAAATATAATTCTATTTAATTTTTTTAAATAATAATAATAATAAATTTGTGTTTTTCTTTTTAATCTAATAGAATAATCTAATTCATGATTAATTGTTTAATAAATGCTTTATACACTTTTGTAAATAAAATAAATTTAGAAAATGTATTAATTCAATTTCTTTTATTTTAAATACATCAATTAGATATTATTCTATCTTTTCCATGAGAAACGAATTTAAACGAAATATTTTATATTTTTTAATAAACACAAATTTCTTTTTTTTTTTTTCTTCTAACTTCTTCAGGAGATGAAAAATATTTAATTACTAAAATATTGTTAAAAACGAAAAAAACAGTATGATACATAAAAAAGTATTGATTATTGATGCGAGATGTTTTACAGATGTTTTTGTACATGTCTCCTCATTTCTGAAAGCAGTAGCTACAACGATGTCACCAGAGAATTCCAATCTCAGCTACAAGTCGGACAAAAAAAAAGTCTCATTGACTTATAATCTTATTTAATTATTGTAAGATATACTATTTAATTATTATCCTTAATAGTAAAAAAACTACCAATTTCTAACATGTACCTTAACATGTTCTCTCGCGTAATAAAACTTAACATTTAATTAAAAGTTAACAAAATGAATCTAAAAGCGTAGGCCGAATACCTCTGTGCTGTATTTTACACGTACACGTGTATTTATTTTTTTTATTTTGGTTTTTTTTTTTTCATTCCATACATTAACATTAGCTGAAGCATTACGCTTTTTTTATTGCCATTCGAATACACGAACGGACACGTTAACATTGCCGCTGAGAAGCGGACGACACACAGCCCCCAGAGATTTTCAGCGCCACGCTGAAATGCTAGAATACAGTAAGGTATATATAGTTACATTACTAAAATAATATATAAAAAAGTGGTAAAACTATATTCACGGCTGAAAGCAGTGAATTTTCAATAAACATTTTTTTAATTAGATCTTTTTATCGAACAATATATTCTAATGGAATTTTAATTTGACATATATTCATGTATAATCAAGGAGTTTGAATATTCGTAAAAAGGAATATACGAAGTTAAAATTTTAAAACAAGTTCCGTTAAGTAAATGTTTACTTGACGAGAAATTTGCTGAAGCTATAAAACAAAACACGATTAAATAATTTTACATCTAAATATCTATCAAAGTAAAAATGTAAAAAAAAAAAAAAAAGCCGTGAAATATTGCAAATATGTTAAAATAAAAATTTACTGTTATGTGTTGCTAATTGTTTTTTTACTTTTTATTTCACATGTTTTCCGAAAATATTTAATACGCTTAGAAGAAACTCTTATAACAACATAATTCATATTATAGTTTTCGAATATTGTAAAAGAATACTCATTTTCATGTTCCTTAAAACGATCGCAGCGCCCTCGATAAAGAAATCGCACTTATAATGTGTAAACTGTTAATAGATATTTCACAGAAAAACCCTACCTTTTTTCTCTTCCACGAAACATCTTTTTACTACAATAGAATATCATTTATTTCCCTGTGCAATAAATAATGCTGACGAGACGTCACATTCCTCACATACAAAAAAAAAAATGCCAATTTAATAAAAATCAAAGCGTAGGCCAAATACATCTGTGCTGTATTTTACACGTAAAAGAATATTTTTTATATATATATATATATATATATATATATATATAATTTTTTTCAATGCAGAATGTTCAGCTTCAGATAAACTACAACTTTTTATTGCTATTCGAATGCACGAACGGACACGTAAACATTGCCGCTGTAAACGGATAAGTCCCCAGAGATTCACAGCGCCATCTAGAATAAAGTTATATATATATAGTGACATTAACGGAATAATCTAAGGAAGTGGTAAATCCATATACATCACTTAAAGCAATGAATATTCAATAAACGTTTTTAAATGGCACTTTTAATACATTATTATATTTTTTTAATGGAATTTCAACATGATATATACTATTATAAAATCAAGGAGTTTTGAATATTTGAAAAATGGTGTTATATAAACTTAAAATTTTAAAACTTCCATTTTGTAAAAGTTTGATAAGAATTTTACTAAAGCTGTAAAATAAAACACGATTAAATGATATCAAACATTAAAATATAACATGATATTAAATGACATCAAAATACACTCATGTCCATAAATTAAGGATAATGAAGTTCAGGCAAAGAAAGAGACAGAAGCAAAACAAATTTGACTTATTTGTAAAGTCTATTTATTAAACAAAAGGTAAAGAGCAAAAAAGATGCTATATCTTTGACATAATTAATAAAAATTGCGATTTTTACTGCCTGGAGCAAATTTCAAAAAAGAACCTATTTACAAAAAACAGTATAACATGGTTAGTATGATGGTTAATATGGAGTATGTCTCCGGGATGATGCAATACAGGCCTTACAACGCCTAGGCATGATGAGTATCAAATTATCAATCTGATCTTGGGGAATATTACACCACTCATCAAGCAATGCCCTTCCGAAGTTCCGGTTGACAGGTGGGAGGGTTGACGGGCTGCAATTCGTCGGCCAAGCATATCCCACACATGCTTTCCATATGAAAGTCCGGCGAGAATCAGATTGCAAACTAAACCTGGATTCGTCGGAAAACATAACACAAGACCACTGTTGCGGTGTCCACAATGCATGCTCTTTACTCCAGGTTAATCGCAGGCGACAGTGAGTTGCGGTAAGTGGAACACATCTGACAGGCCTACGAGCATATAGACCAATGTGCCCTAAGCGTCTGTACACGGTCTGCCTTGAAACTGTCGTACCGGTAGCTGAAGAGAGCTGACGAGACAGGTCTGATGCTGTGCTCCGTCTGTTTCTTTTGGCAGTAACTGCCAAATTCGGCGTTGTAACTCGGGGGCGACCTATGCTATAACATCTACTCACATTACCATCATCTTGGAATCGTTGCCAAAGCCTGGAGATGACACTCTGGGTGATTCTAAGTTCCTCGGATACTTCCAGCTGGGTACGTCCCCATTTCGGTCGTCCGATAATTCTACCACGTAAAAAATCATCCAAATGCTTCCTTTGTGCCATAACTATGCGGTTATTGCACCGAAGGGCTTTTAAAGCGCTTGTGAACAATTTTGCTTCTTTGCCACCATTCCTTATATACCCCTCTCTTACACTCGTCATTGTGACGTACTATCCGCGCCATCTGGTGGTTTCCTGTTATTTGCATATTCTTCTTCAAGATGTGTGTGATAATTCTACAGGTGAAATTTTTATTTTAGAGTTCAATTTCTGTGTGATTCTGAATTATCCTTAATTTATGGACATGAGTGTATGTATCAAACTAAATATAGAAAAAAATCGTTATATATTGAAAATATGTTGTAATAAAGTTTTACTATCATATGTTGCTATTTTTTTAGTATTATTAAACATAATTTCTAATATGTTATAAAACTGTTATAAGAAAGTTATTTAACAATATAATTTATATTATATTTTTCAAATATTGTAAAAGAATACTCATTCTCATGTTCAATCGCAGCGCCCTCGGTAATAGAAAAGCCATTATATGAATAGATATTTTACAGAAAAAAATAAGTATTCTCAGCGAAATTAGATTTACATAAAAAGTTCCGTTGCATTGTATATATATGTTTATGATTCATTTTACTTCTTCTCAGTCATTCGGATACTTTTGTAGGGGAACATAAATAAATAAACATAGGTTGTTTATTGCTATTGTATTTCTATGCAATTCACTGTTTAAAGCTAAAAATCATAGTATTATTAATGCGTTAATAAGCATTTAATATAAATTTTACACTCGTATATTTACTCAAAAGAAACTACATAAAACTATGAAATTTATTAGTAAAAAGGTCGAAGGGGAACTGATCCAAAATTCTTTTCTGTGAGGGACGTGAAGTTAAAATTTTTGAGTATTGTTGACAATATGGCCTTTCAAGCATTGAAATTCAACGCAATTTATTAACAAATCAAAAGACGTAGTTTAAACGGTCTCTCGTTCAAAGATATATAATAAATAAAAGTTTCCTTTGTTGTTCCTTTATATAAAAAAAACCATAAATCTTCAAATCAATAACTCAATAAAAGATGTCAAAAATTAATAAGAAATTAGAAAAGACATGAATTTCTTAATAAACACCTAAGTTAAAATTATCAAGATGGCATTTAGAAATATAGATTAAGGCACAATATAGAAAGGTTCAAAGCTATTATAATAATAATTTATGTTAATAATAAAGCAATTAGAAGAAATGAAAATAAATATTTAATTCTTAACTGAAAACAGAAAATTGATTAATATATATATAATCAATTTTGCAAGGGAATCATACTTCGAGAAAAATTTTATAACGTCCTGTTTATATATATATATATATATATAAACAGGACGTTATAAGTTATAGTTAACATTGGAGAAGCCTCTGCAAAGTATTCATAATGTACTTATAACCAAGGAGACTTTATTCTTTGATACAATGGAAGAATTTACACTATGGAGAGAAAAATTGAGATGGAGAATGTAAGTTCATATGTGAAAAAACTGGAAGTAAAAGAGTTAGAAATAGTATCAAAAGAACTTATTTCGCGTGTTAGCTCAAATACTACCATTGAACAGCAAAGATTTTATTGCACAAAAAAAAAAAAAAAAAAAAAAAAAAAAAAAGAAAGACCAGGAAAACCCACACAATCATCTATTTTGAAAAAATGAACAGCAGAGGAAGTTCAACAAATATCTTCATAAATATTCGTAACTTCTAAACATAATTCTACTAAAGGTAAGAATTTTGTGTTTGTAGGCTATGTTGCATGTTTCTGCAGTTATACATATGCTTATTTATTAATTACAATGTTTTCATCCTTTTACTAATATGAAAGTTAGTTATTAAATTTATATTAAAATAATTTTAAAAATTTAAATTATACATGTAAAGTGTTTTAGGTATTAAAAATATTTACATTATAATTAAAAACAGTAAATTAAAACTCCTACAGTAACATTAAAAAATTTGTTACCAGTCTTCATATAGGTAACTCTTCATTTTCCTCCTTTAAATGAATAAACAGTGTTTTTCTTAATAATCAATTTTTATAACCATAATCATTATTTTTTAAATTTCCATCTGTAAATAACGAAATTCAAAATTGTGATGAATGAAGTGGTATATGGGGATGTGAAGCAACAAGGACTATAATCCCCTAATCACTATATATATGAACAGTGAGTTTTTTTCCTTATTTTTAATAAGTCACTGTCCACAAGGCTCTGCGATCGTGTTAGACCGGGACCTACGGTTTAAAGTGGATTCGAACCACTACAAGCATCCATGGCACCGAAGGGACTCGAACCCGAAACCTGTGGTACCGATCGCCAGAGCGCTGGCCACTCGGCCATTCAGGCCCCTGAAATTTAAAATACTATGGTTATAAAAACTTAGTGTTTACTAACACAGTTGTATGATATATGAAACTGTTGCCAATATAAGATTACAAATGATGATATCTTTTAAAAATTTATTTGTTGTATGCTTTATAAAAATCCCGATTTTTCATGTATTACAATTATTTCTTAATAGTAGTTTCCAGTCCTACTAGAACTTCATAATTTAATTTTTTCGATTAAAAAATTTCTCTTGATGTTATTTATTACTTTTAAACTTACTACTGTAAAAAGTAAAACATTATAGTATGACAGGTTTCGGGTTCGAGTCCCGGCGGTGCCATGGATGTTTGTAGTGGTTCGGAATCCACTTTAAACCGTAGGTCCCCGTCTAACACAATCGTAGAGCGTTGTGGAGAGTGACATATTAAAAATAAGGAAAAACTAACTGTTCATATATATAATGATTAGGGGATTATAGTCCTTGTTGCTTCACATCCCCATATACCACTTCATTCATCATTATAGTACGAGAAAATTGTTTTTGTTTATAACATATAATGTCTTTTAGGTTTTCTGATTTGTAGTCTCAATTTTTCTGAATTACTCAATTTTTTATTTCAACATTATCTCACTTACTTTCTAAATCAATTTTAATTTATGTATCCTTACCTAACAAAAATTTTATTTGTTAGGTTAGAAAATTTACACTCCCAGAGACACCCAAAATTATGATGCAAAGTGAATCTCAAGTTGTGTCTTCTTATTTCAAAAGTGAGTATGAGTATTCGAAGCAAGTGTTTATGGCATGATAACAATAGTGAATATCCATTAATTTTTATTATTTGTTTTCTTACAGGCAAATCGAATATATAGTTTATTATATTCATATCTCGCATCAATAATCCAGCTGCCTGTTAGAAGCACAATCTTCTGTGAAATGTCTATATTTGTAGTTATAGTTCGCCAGAATTATGTACATATATTATTGTAAATAGCAATAATTTGCTATCATTGCTGTTAGTGATATTTTTAATAAAATTGTGCACAATATTTTGTTTTTACTTTTTGAAGCGGAGACAATTAAAAAACTATATGTTCATGACCTTTGTTGTTTCCCTATTGTGATTGATTGTGGAATGAATGCAGAGAGTTTTGTTCATAGAAGACAACGCTGAAGAAAACATCAACAACATATATTTAAACAAAACAGCACAGCATAAACATACTAAACGCTTTTTCTTTCGTCATTTTCTTCGAACACAACCGTTTCATCCATTTTCTTTTCTCGTATATCTGTTGCCACTCATTACAGAAACTTACCTCTCATTACAGTTACAGTTTTTATCGTAAAAGCAACAACCTTGTCTTTTAAGAAATATAATTTTTCTGGAAATTTCTTCTGAAATTATCAAATTTGCAATAAAATATCTAAACATGAATATCAATTTATGGCCAGTAAAGAAATTAAGTTTTCATCAATTTTTCACTGACATATATATTTATAAGAAATTATTAGAAATATATATATTTCGAATAATTTGTTTATTGAATATTATATTAATATAATCTTCAATAGTGTAAGAAATCTAAAATGTTAAGCACATTTCTTATTATGCATGAAAGTTGTTTAAAATGTAAAAATTTCTTTTCATTTGATTCATTAACCGATGTTTTTTCCTCCCAGACGTCCGTATAAAAAAAGTCCTAATTTTTCCCTAAACGTAGGGTATAG